>JAIPMN010030834.1:0-16585 GCA_020650975.1 Apostichopus californicus
TATATATATATAGTGTCCAAGGATCTATAGGTATTTATAAAAGTATACATAGGCCGTGGTTTTTATATATTTATAAAAGTAGGTATTATACAACTTTTAGCCGGATGTAACATACAATAAAATATTGTCAAGTAGTACTTTAGTCCACCAAAAAATATTCAGAAAAGAAACAAAAGAAAAGATGTAATGAACGACCAAGGCGAATACCAACAATGAACTAGATAGACAAATATGATAAGGTTTCAACATGTCAACATGTCATGCAGGTTAGGCTCAGTTTGGATATTATACGTCGGGTATTTGTATGACTTCAAAGCGTTTTGAAATGCGGCAATGTGAAGAACGGTTGTAAGCATAATTTGGGTGTCTGTGAGTATCGGTATTTAGGGGATGAATATGCATTACTTGAATAGGACACGAGTCACACCACTACATGTATAATATTATTTCCACTTCTGAAAGTTAGAATACGACAAACGTAAAACGAGATATGGGCTCGTAAATATTTAGTCCCTTATGATGATTATAGCCTGTATAGGCACCGGTCACTTAATAGGCTAGTGCTGACAACCGGTGAAGTATTTTTTTCTATGGCCTATGGGGTTATCGATGTAATAGTGAATTAAGACATTTGCTTTGCTACTTCTTTTGTATACGCGAACTTCGATGCGCTTTCGTCTGTGATGATGAAAACCAATTGTCAAATGTTATATTAGAAACATATAAATTAATGCATAAATACAAGTATGAAAATCTTACATACATTGGCTAACTAACACCGGCAAGGTTTAAGTAGCGTAAAGCTAACTGTATACCAATACTCATCAGTAATAAGTGGACGTGAATTATGTGGCTCACGTTGCTGCTAAACCATTCACCTTATTCATGCGTAGTTCAGGTTTATACAGTCTTTGGTCTTTTTAAAGCGTTCACAGTACTTACCTGTTAAAGCCTCGGCTCCTCCACTTGAACCCTCTTGGTTTCCTAAAAAGAAATAAGCGTAAACCATGAACCATTTTTCTATTCAAATGATTTCCATGCAAGGGGCACCACGGGTACTGACCTCTCACTTACACCCAACAGATATGCATAGTACACGTAGTCCCTACATATGCAAATTAATGGTAATGAATTGTCCTTACTATAAAGGAATGTATCTGTTTTGCATCCTACCGAAAGAAGGATCAAATAGTATATTGTTGGTGACACATGAAGTTGAACCTTATGATCTGAATCGTTTCATGTTATTGAGAAGTTAAACAATTACCATGAATGAAATTATCTGCCAGGTCAAAGTTCATGAACTGGTAATCGACTTTATTGGTTTTATGTGACATGAAGCCACTTCCTGTATAAACATTGTGCGCATGGAGAAGACAAAAATCCTTTTTCTGCTTGTTTATATAGTTGTAAACACACACATAGTAATCACCAGATAATTGCAGTTGTACATGCTCTAGCATGAGAGTCCATAGTGTCCGTATTGGTTGGTGATATCTTCAAAACTGTCTCAACTGTACATTTAATGTAATATATGCCTAGTTGATGTAAAAGTGTGATGCATTGTTAATACATTGTTATGTTTGCATCAAGCATCAATCTGGATCAAGAACAATGAAGGATGTTCCCGTAGGCCGATATTTTTTTGATATTCAAACAATTAAGTTGTGTAAAATTATTAAAAAAAATACTTTAGGCAGAATTCAGACTTGATATTTAATAGCCACGTAAATAAAATTACAACGAGTGCTAATATTGTTTCTACAGCTACACAGTATTGTATGTACCCACAACGAAAGTTAACCGAACTTGCTTTCTCTGAATTTCTGCCTTTTGCATATCAAGTGGGTTATTTTAAGGAGAGTCAGCTAAGAAACAAGAGCGCTCAGTACTTGCTCATTTGATGTAGCGTTACAATAGAAGAAATGTGCACAGATTTCATTACAATGATGAGAAATAAAGATAAAAAGCAGTATGAACACTGCACCCTGATTGGTTAAACTACTTCATCCACCTGCATGTTTGATATTGAAACACTTAACGTACTACACTGTCTAAGTTCGTGCGTCATTTATTTGAACGCCAGCGACACAATGATGAATTTCAGCCCAGCAAACCTAATTTTAAGTCCAGACACAATAGTACAAAGTAAACTTTGGACTATATTACTTCATTTAAGACACTAAAGTTTAAGCTGTAACATGATATTAGCATAAAGTCAACATACAATACCTGTAACAAAGACATGCGTGCTTTCGGTTGCGAATGTTTTCGTACACTACTACTGCGTGAAATAGACATGCACAACTATTATGCTTGATTATTTTGGCTCTCTATACAGAACTGGACCCATGACGTAGAGGATAGCATTGTTCCAGTGTGTACGACATACAAGCTACACTCATAAGTAATATGTGGACGTGAATTATGTAGCTCACGATGCTGTTAAACCATTCATCTTGTCCATGCGGTGGTAAGAATCATACGGGCCTTACTCTTTTGAAAGCGTACACATTGCGTACCTGCCACGGCAATGGTCACATTACTACCTTCTCCCAAAGAGTCTATAAAATGTAAAGGAAATATGCATGATCCATGCCAATATCTCTTCTGATGCAATATAAAAGTACAGGAAGGGAAACAGTGGTAGAAACATGTGGTCAGGTTGGAAATAATCGCATTATATATTGTAACGTAAAAAGTCTTAAACAAAATAGATATCACAACCGGGTAACATTAATTGAAAGCTTTCTTATCAAAGAAGTGCAGTAATTTGCAATAAACATTTGAAGTTATTTTCCCGAAAGTATTACACCTAGTCCGTAATAACCCAACTAATAAATTGTCCTCAATATAAAGGAAAGTCTCAGTTATGCATCCAACCGAAACCATTACAATGAATGAAAGCATCTTTCGGGTAAAACTTCATGAAAAATACATCGAAGTTATTTGTTTTATGAGTCATATAGCCGCCTCTTTGTATAAACAGTATGCGCATTGATAAGACAAAACTCCATTTGCTGCTTTTTATATAGTTGTAAAAACACATATTGTCATCACCAGATAATTCGCAATTACACATGCGCTAGCATGACTGTGCATAGTGTCCGTGTAGTTATGGTTGATTTTCAAAACTGTCTCAACTGTAACGTTAATACATTGTTTTGAAAGAAATATTCGTTTCAATATTTCAGCTTTATTGAAATCGAAATAACACTGAGCTAAAGAGACGCATATGAAAACATATTGGGCCGTTTGTCGCTCTACATATTTTGTAAATATGTATTTGTTTATGTATTTCTTTGGTATTGTACATAAATATTGTATATGTCATAAAACCATCTTTGTACAGTCATCCAGCAGTATATATTCTTCATTATTTATATTTGCATGTAAGCAAGCTAAAAACTTTACTACTATTGCTGGGCCTAACGTTAGGTCAATAGTTACAAATATCGCTAATAGGATAGGCTATGTTAGAATATATGGACCAAATTAATCGAATTTCATCGCCTTGAGGAACTGCTGTCTTTCTATACCATATCGTTTGTCACACACTGTAGGTACACTTACCATGTGTCACAGTGACATTCTTTATATTTTCTGTGATTGAAACTATTGTTTAACCACAAAAAAACGCTTTCGTTTGCCAAACACTTAGAATGCTAGCCTACATGCAATTATGTGTACCCTATATAAACTTTGCACGTACATTAAAGGCATCGTGTGTACGATATTCCCTACAACAGAGCTTTAATTCTCTCGTTACTTTTCCTTTGTTGTGCCTAACTTTGCTCTTTTCATTGCTCCATTGTCCAATTTAACTGCCTGTTAAAATGTGTATCCAAATGTTCATTCACTCGTCACATCACGATTAGATTATGGATTACCCTCTGGCCTACCTTAAAACACTAACCAGTCGTCTTGAACAGGTGCAAAGTTATGCAGCACGACTTGTGACACGCACTCGACGACACAAACACATCACGCCAATTCTACATGATCTACATTGGCTGCAAGTCTCATTGTCACACAGATTATTTTGTGCATATATAAAGCCCTCAACAATTTTTAACAAAGTTTACATCGGTGGACATCTTCCAAAACACCAGCGATCCACAACTGTTCTTTCTCAATCCAGATCTCTACTGGTTGTCCCCACAGTTAAAACTTCAACTTATTAAAATCGACGTTTTGATACATGTGCTCCAACTTCCTGAGCGAGCTAAGCGTCACAACAACATTCGTGGACTTACGAAACATATAAAAACTGTATTTATTAATAGCCGTTTTTTTCTAATTGCTTGCATTTTTTAATCTTTCTTGTGTTGTGTTTGCGGTTACCTAACATGTGTTATTAATTTTTGGTTTTTCTTCTCTGTGCTACTTTTGTGTACCTTTAAATAAGTATGACCTCTATTTGTTTACTTCTTCCTCGAAATGTTATCATATTATTATGATGTGTTCTTACTTTGTTTTCGTTTCAGTTAGCCTCTGACAAAGATCCAGCTAGAATCAAATCGTCACGCACGCTAACTTTCATATCTTAACGTATACGGGCTTTTGGATTGTTTTCTCTCTTTGATCTTTGAAGTTAGCTAACAAGAAACAAAATACCTTAGCCAGATGATCTTTGTTTACAATTATTACATAACAATTACCTATGAGGTAGCGATCTATGTAGCAGTTGTGAAGGCTATAAACGTTACATCTGAATAAATCTAGCATGAAAGTCCATAGTGTCCGTGTTGGTTGATGTTATCTTCAAAACTGTCTCAACTGTACATTTAGTGTAGTATTTTGCCTAGTTGATGCAAAACTGATGTATTGTTAATACATTGCTATGTACGCATCAAGCATCAATCTGGATTTACAACAATAAGGGATGTTCCCGTAGGCCGATATGCTTTATTCAAACAATTTGCGTAAAAACATAAAAGAAATGACTTTAGGCAGAATTTAGACTTGATATGTCAAAGCCCACGTGTATAGATAGCAACGAGTGCTAATAACTTTTTAACAGCTGCACAGTATCGTTTCAGTGGTTTACTTTTGCCCACTAGTGGATACTAGCTTAGGAAAATGTACCCACAACGAGAAAAAACCGTAATTCCTTTCTCTGAATTTTTGCTTTTTTTGCATATCAACTGGGTTCCATTAAGGAAAGTCAGCTAAGAAACTGAAGCGCTCAGTACTTGGTCATTAAATATAGCGTTACAATAGAAGAAATGTGCACAGATTCCATTTAAACAATAAGAAATAAAGATAAAACGCATTATCAATATTGCACTCTGATTGGTAAAGCTACTTCATCCACCTACATGTTTGATATTGAAACACTTAACGTACTAAACTGACTAAGTTCGTGCGTCATTAATTTAAACGCCAGCGACACAATGATGAATTTCATCCCAGAGAACTAAATTTTAAGTCCAGACCTAATAGTAAAAAATAGACTTTGAACTGTTTTCCTTAACTACAGACTCTAAAGGTTAAGCTGTAACATGGTAGAAGCATAGCTAATTCACATAAAATGCCTGTACCAACGACATGCGTGCATCTGGTTGAGAGATTTTCGTGCAATACTATTGCGTTGAATTTACATGCCTACTTGGTATGTTTTTTATTTTGGCTCTCTTTACAGAACTGGACCAATGACGTAGAGGAGAGCATTATTCCAGGGGGTACACACAAGCTACACTCATAAGTAATATGTGGACATGGATAATGAGACAATGTATATATTATCCAGAGGGCCAACTGTGCTTACTTATGATGTAATAACTCAATCCATTGATGGTAGCAGGCAGCTAGATTTTGGCGGTGTCGTACCTTCTCCGCTACTGGCTCCGCGCCGTATATTTGGAGATACAAATTGACTATATAACCTTACCAGATTATCGTGTGCATTTTTTTCTACAATCGAGTTGCAAACCTGTGCACTCACTGTGAACATTTTGTCCATCAGTTGTATTGAAATATCACACTTTTTGGTAATCAATTGTATTGAAATACCACACCTGTATTCTCACTATATTTGGGTTCAAGTGTATAACCTATAGGGGAAGGATTTCTGAGTCTCAAATCTTCAGCAGTAACCCTCAACTGCAAGATTGTTACTATACTATACATACGTACAATCAACTAGCACTTCCTACCTGACGAAGACATTGTTGGTGGGGAAGCTCCGAGGTCTTTGGTGAAGCGTTGTTCTTGATCGTCATCTGGTTCTGAAAAGTGGAACAGTTATGGTCATTATGATAAGGGTTAATAGCCTATACCTATTCGTTTGAGGGATAGGTAGTGCTGATTCATTATAACCTTGCAGTGCTGAATGTGCACAAGTGAGGCCAGGCTTCGTTCAGAGAATCCAAAGGGATGAGAGAGTAGCTGTCCCAGTCGGTGACGCAAAATAAAATATTTCATGTAGGTTCAAATGCAGATAGAGCTGTATAAGCGACTTACCACGCGGAGCGTATACCGTAGCTCCTCCGTAAGCCTTTTATCCCAGCCGTATATTAAAAACTATTTGCACTCAAACCAAACTTACCTAACATTTCGCATGATCTACACTGTCGGTCAGTATTATGTCATGCGCTTGCATGAAGCAACGAAGATATATGCTCTAGTTCACTCTACTGATGCAACGGTGATCCGTTATAGCAGGTGAACACAGGGCTACTACTAGACACCTTGTCAAAGCCCAAAGTGGTACCTTAACCAGAAAGCCAAAAGGCTTAGTGATCCCTCGACTGCCAACATTGTGGTCAGAGATACCGATCCTTCGATATAAGGAGGTGTGTTATATTCATACATACATACACCGTCCTGACTACAAGGATTCCTCCAACGAATCGAAAACCGAATGATATGTCGAGCAATTGAATGTATCAGACTTACTGACGTATGTACCGATCTTGAGCAACACATGATTCACTTCCCTCTGTCAGTCTGTTCTAGTGACATACTCGTGTCGTATGTGAATATGAGGTGCCACCCTAAGAGCAATTTGCCCTAGCTTAATCAAAGCTAGAAAAACTTTTTTATTTGGTTTCTCAGCGAAATGACGCTTTGCCTAATAAAGTACAGTCGGTAAGCATCGCTCACACACGCACACACTAAATTACAGCACTGACCACATTGCCAGCTGTAACCAGAACGGTCTTTCTGATCTGAAATGTCCTACAGCGAGCGCCTCCTTCCTCATAGTGAAAAACAACTTGATTTGGTAACATAAACAGTGTTCTACCTACCGAGGCGGACGTATTGGTTCTCATGGATATGTCCCAAGTACAACGTCTTGGTAGCGTTCTCCTCTTCAAAGTCATGCATGTAAAATCCGTTCGCTGTACTACATGCTGCACTTGTGACTACTTTCATATTCACTCCATATTTTTTCTTTGTGGCGACAATTTCCGGTTCTCCAGCCCACGTGTGGTTTTGTCGCATGTTGGATATATACTCCGTAGTGACTAGATGTGCCATGTCTGGAATTGGCTGAGAGGAATGAAGTACAAATGACATCCTCAGATAACTTGTTCATTTTTTCTCGAGATATAATTTCCTGCGTACACTTGAAATAATAGGGTGGTTTGCACTATTTGACAGAATTTGAGATAACTGGATGCCAACCTAGAACCTTTTACACAGGAGTGCAAACCAGTATAGCCTTACCGTACCCAGAATGCATTCAATACCGTTAGTAAAAGGGACTAATCAGGATAAATCGTGTACACCATTCAAACAGGAACTGTAAGCTTATGGTTTCCTTTTTATTCTCATTTGAATTTGAAGGCTACCGTACACTGCACTGATCCAACTGCGGCTTCGTGTTTGGATCGCGTTTGTTTTCGACCCCACTCACTGTCAACAATTTTGTCCCGTTTTAAGGGAATCGATAGTACTAAACATGTTTCATATTCGTCACAGAATCTAAGGCCGTCGCGCATTAGTTCTGTGCTAGCATACGCCTGTCACTGACCCGACCCAACTGCAACGAAACTGGCGCTCCATAACCAATGAGGGGGCATGTTGGAATCAGTTGACCGTTGTGAGAAGCGGCCCTCATGTGGACTGATGACTAAAGTGCCAATGCCTGGTCAGGGCAGTGTGCGGCTAGCTTACGGCTCGACTCAAAAACACGCGACCGTCCCCGGCTCACGAGCAACAACTGATCCTTTGGTTGATGCTTCCGAATCAACCGAGAGGGCAATGACGACCTCATGCGCACTCCATATCATCCCTCCTAATAAACACCACCACGCTGAAGAAGATCAAGAATTCTTGCCTGGACACTGACTCAGAAAGCCTCTGGAGGATCAATTAAATACGAAGGTTACCGTCATGCATACCGAAATGATTAAACGAAGTACTCACGTTGTCTTGCATATAATCACATATCTCTGCTCGGAGCACTTCATGAATTGTGGTTATCACACATTCAAGGAGACCGATTCTTTCCAGCTGATCCGCAAGTGCCCTGAAATAACAGTTCCCGTCCCCTTGTACGTCACACCTCAGCCTCAGTCCACACTTCCCAGCATTCGAGAACAGGCGGGCACGATGAGAATCTATACGTGATTGAGGAAATGTTGTTATCTGATTTGTTACTGACGTCATTCATTTGGTTCAGACCTAAAAATAATTAATTATAGAGAACATTACACGAAGAGGTTAGGTATTATTTTCGTACTAAACGTTCCCCTATGGAACGTTCTATTTTAGGCGTTCTCTTCTACACAAAACGACAGCCGTTCTCGAATAGAAGATAAATAATGTGAATGTTTTTAAGTGCTTCTTTGTGAAATGAATTGCTCCCTTATTAGCCAACACAACTTTTCATCACTCCACAGACACAACAAAACCCCGTTAAGTCTGACGATATCCACGGAGATTTAATACAAAATAACAATATCAATCCTGAGGGGAATTGAGACATGCCGACGTCACCTATGTTGCAACTGTGTTCATACGAGAAACAGAGATTGAGCCAACCGTCCTGGTCCCTAAATACTTCGGCAACACAGCTGCATGTGTAGATTAAATGTCGAACTTGGAGAGTACATTGTCTGCCTACATTACGGTCGGGAATTTGTCTGAAGATGCGGGGTCTGTAAACCGAGGAACCAACGAACTTCTCTGCTAACTCCTCAGGCTTCAACTGGGCTAGATGCTCGCGGTAGATATGGCACACCATCACATGGTTTGGCCTCTGTTGAGTCATGGTGCTCCGTAGCCATATCTTTGAACGCCTCAAATTGGCGGGGGAGACGAGGAGCAACCGCAAGAGAGCTTCGACTTTACCAAACATAGCCCGTACCGCTGGATTAATCGACTTGAATATTTGTCTATACCCTTCAGCCAACGACGACTGGAACTGGCATCGAAAGAAAAGCAGACTAAGCTTAAGATTGTCGGAGAGCTCAGGGTACCAACTAAGAAGAATTCTCCATTCAGCAACATTGACGCCAACTTGTTCTGTGTCTCTATGTCCGTAGAAGAGAGGTAATGGCCTAGATTGGTAGCAGCGCTGTCGATTACCTTGTAATACCTACTGCGGAAGTTCTCTTCAGTGGACTGCACAAGTTGCTCGCCATCACCAGCGTACCTTGCATGGATTCTCCGCTGGCGTATTTCTAGAGGGTCCAGGTGCCATTCCACTGCCTTTTCGTGTGCGTCGTCGAAAATACTCTTAAAAAATTCCTCAGAACGAAGCCGCTGAAGTTCCCTTCCCACTACTCCTGCGGATTCGATCATACCTGACATGGTTACTTTGGAGCTTTGCAGGGCCCGGTTGAATTTCTCGAGGCATTGGATGAGGGCAGAGCAGCCAGAAATCCGAGAATGCAACTGACATATGAGACACACTTCATCACTCCTTTGGCTCTGGATGCTACGTTGGTGCCGAACTCAGCTGATGCTGTACCTAATACTTCTATTACATCATCTTAATTGCCCAGAAAGGCTCTAATAGAAGCTGAGTGTGTTAGTAGGTTGGACAGATGGGTTTCAATTGACCTGGAGATGCATGACCAACAACGTCATCGTGCAAGTCTAGATACAGGTTTTTGAACTTCCCTGAACTCTTGTATAACTTGCCCAGCTCCTGAAGATGATCTAGGGCGTTTCTGATGGACGCTGCACTTTGGATAGCTTTTGACACAATCAGATGCGACACATGTGCCCCGCAGTGAGTATATAACACAAGTGGCTGGAGTTTCTGGCATCCTCGATATTTGCCAGCCATGTTGCTTGCGCCGTCATATGTCTGTGTTCGTAGATTCTCGATCGGCAGTTGGTATCTAACCAAAACGTCCTTCAACATGTTGCACAACGTGGATCCCATTGTTGAGGAAAGCTCATAGAGACCCAGGAACTCTTCTCTGACGTGGAAATTGCCATCGACATATCTGATACATAACGTTTCCTGCTCCTTCCCTGTGTAGTCTTGGGTACCATCGATAATTATTTCGAAGACACTGCAATCACTGCTGCTCTTGATGTCGTAGCATTAATTTCTCAATATCTCATGGCTCATTAGCTGTAGCATCTCGTTCTGATAAACCCCAGAAGTATAAGACTTATTCTTTCGAGCCACGATTTAAGGTTGTTATCATCGGATCCCCGCAGCTGCAGTAGGGCGTTGAAGTTCCCGCTGATCGTTTCTTTTCCTCAAATCGCTAGTTCCTGCTGAGCTAGATACTGAAGAGAGGATAATATCTTCACCAACGCTTTCTGGGCCGACAGTTGAGAAACACGACGTCTTTTATCCAGCTGCACATCCACACCATGTGATTTCTTACGCGACGTCAGAATTGCTACGGAAAGCCGATGCGCATCAGACTTCTCATGCTTCTGGCATTTTGCAATGCCCTTTTCCAGTTCTTGAAACCTGTTGATATGAATGTGTCTTCCTGATATTTCCCATACCTGTGAGATTTTGCAATGTTGCATCTACACAGGTGAAGCATCACACGCCACCGAGTTCCGTAGAAACATGAACCCATGGGAATTTCCCATACCACGTCGTTTGGAACTTTAGTGTCCTATTGCCCAGCACTTGCGATGGCAGACCGGTTACATTATTGGGATGGTGTGGCTTGTCATGAAGTGGCACGGCTCGTTTCTTGGCCTCGACAGAGCTTGTGGTACAATTAGGCGGTATTTGAAAAGCTGAACCGGGTGGTGAACCAGGAGATTCAGGAAAGGTCGGTGCTGCTGACGAGCAAGTTGCTTAACCCCACAATGTTGACACGGAGACATCGGATTCAAACTACATTGACTTTCGTCCTGTTCGTCTACAGAAGTTGATGGAGGAACTGGTGAGAGGGTGGCAAGGGAGCCGATTCGGCAGATTCCGTATTATGACTACTGTGTGCACTTTTTGTCGCGGTCGCGGGAGTAGGTGACGTACTTGGTGTCAGCGTTAAAGGTCTAGGTAGTGTATCAGCCAATGTAGATTCGATGCGGATGTCTTGGGTTCCTGTGTTGCCGGTCTGAAAGGAAAGCGGAACAATATAGTCATTAGGATTTGAAAAATATACTCTTTTAAAAGTAAATTCGTTGATCCGTCTCCCAGAATTATCTGGCATGATTCTTACAACACATGCCTTGGGTGAGAATAATATTTGACGATGTTCTGGCGTAATCTTTAGAATCTGTTAAAATCACACAAGGAAATGGTCAATATTGCACACACAAAGTTGCACCTATTGTAAACAATGACAAGGTCTATTGGCCAGCTTATTATGGGAACAGTTAGGGAACTCACTGTACTAGATTTCAATGAGCTTTAGAGGCAAGTATATCTAGTTTTTCACCATATGAGGATGCAGGTCTTAACACTGCACTTTCGTCAGTTGCAAGCCTTTACCTGGTACATTGAGGCAATGCCACTGTGGCATGACCTCGATGTGGATATGTGGGTTATTATCCAGCAGACGGCAACTTACCAATTGCCCACCCCACGTTCAGAAGCGGCGCCAGACATTTTCATATCCTTGGACTTCATTGTGCTCTATTTTTTCTTAAATAAATACAAACTCTGGAGGGTTGTTCAACTGTCTGTCAGTGTAAATGGTATTCTCACCGAATCGGACGCTTCAGTTACTTATGCAGCGACCGGCCTCCACGGAGATAGGGTCAAATATTCCCGATAATTACACTGGAAATGTAGGCTAAGGCTACCGTGGCACTAAATATATTATCTGCGTCACACAAGCACACCAACGCACTTTGAAAGCTTACGAGGAGTTCGTTCTCCAAGCTGAACAAGCCTAGCTTATTGATCAGGTTCCGTCGGTGGTAAACTTTTCTGGGAGTGCGAAATTATTTGTCTCTTCAAGGGACATTTTGAGGGAATTAATAAAATTCACACCTCCTACTGTAGCCTATGCTACAATTGTCTTGTTTATAGAAAGATGGGAGTGGGATAGTCTAGACTGACTTCTCCCTTCCCTTAATTAGGCATTCAAACATATTTACGCTTGTTAAGGTAGGAAATAGATAAACCGACGGGGTAACAGGTCCTCGCCGGGGTCTGCCCATTTTAGCGCACCCACCTGGGCTCCCCGACGTTTTTTCGCTTTGCTCCCTGACGGGGGGCACTGCTCCCCGACGGTGGCCCCCGGCCCTCAGCTGGTGCCGCCCCTGCCCTTTTTATTCCCTGTTCCAGTCTCTCCCATGCTGAGCCAAAAGCAAGAAGACAGCCGGTACAATTTTTAGGTCTTTGGTATGACCAAGGTGGGATTGAATTCCAGTCTCCCCTATAATATGACACTATACCAACTGTGCCATCCATCAGTAGAATGTTGGCCAGCAATCGTCTAGGTTTTAAACATTTATGCATGTGCTTGGATAATCACCGTGTTGTGCTTCAAGAGGCAACACACCAATTCACCAATATCCTATAGGAATTTTGCAAAAGACCTCAATGGCAGTCTCACCTTTTTGGGATAGACCGACCGAAGAACGAATGTATTGTACTTTGCTTCTCTATCCTCTTCGTAGATCCAGCGAAAGTTTCTCGTGAATCTGCCGTATTGGATGATAAGAAAACTGTCGATGGATATGATCAGTCTATTCTTGAATAGCAAATTACAGGAAAGAACTGAAAACTTGGATAAAACATAAAGTATCTTCCAAAATGTGTTACCCTTGTCAAAATTCATTAATAACGGGGTTTGACAAATGAAGGTGATATGATTATTCCTTGGATATAATGTACTACACTCGTAGTCACTGAAATGGAAATTATACCCTTCTAGACAATAGTCAGCATTTACCAAACTCCCCTAAGAATGTTAAAGGACCGCGGTGATCCCCTGTCACAAGAGGCATCTAAAAGGAAGTACTTGTGACTACCTCTAGGAGACAATGTATATATTATCCAGAGGGCCAACTGTGCTTACTAATGACGGCATAACTCAATCCTTTGTTGGTTACAGACAGCTAGATTAAGACTGTTTTTTTTTGACTAGCGGAAGACAGACTTACCCTGCCTGTGCAGTGACCCATAGTACGATGTCTTGCCAAAATGATTTAGGGCAATGGCTATCAAACTTCCTACTTTAGGTCACGTGACTTCTGTTTTGTCCCCAGAATAGAATATTTCACACCAGTGGCGTAGCCAGGGTGGCATCGGGTCATGCACTCCCCCNNNCCCCCCCCCCCCCCCGCCCCTTTGGTAGTTAGCCATGTCTAGATCATATAAATTCTCCAACACAAATTTTACTTTCAAAGATTACAAATTTAGCACCAGATAGAATGTAAGGACACGGAAATATTCAAAACATTTCTCACAGGGGAGGGGGACAACCCTTAGCCAGTGTTGTCTACTAGCCGTTTTGTCCTGGACCGTCAGGAATTCTTCGGTATAGGCTCCTTTTCTGCCTATGCAACGGAGTGTTTGGATGGGTATTTTTTCTGACACGTGCTTCGCAGATTTAGGATCGTAATTATGGAAAATATTGCTTGTTTTTTGCATAAAATATATCAAAACGATGTCAGTCATTTCAGTGGAGTATAGATCTGGAGCTATTTTCACATCAAATCATATTTCCGGATGGACTCAGTCGGGGCATACTCAGTAATCGATTTATATGTCAGTGTTTTCTTCTCAGGCCTGTTTCGTGCTGTGCAATTGATGTAAATGCTGAGTGATATAGGCCACCGCAGATCTACAATCGAAATACTCCAGGTCTTAGCAATGGCAACCGCTTGGCTCCAACCCTCTTCCCCCTGCCTTGTCCGACCTTCAAAGGGACCGCGGGTTCATTTCAATCAGCGGTGTCGTACCTCCTCCGCCACTGGCTCGCGCCGTATATTTGGAGGGACAAATTAACTATAAACACTTACCAGATGATCCTGTGCATTTGTTCTACAATCGAGTTGCAAACCTGTGCACGCACTGTGAACAGTTTTTGCATCAGTTGTATTAAAGTATCAAATATTTTTGCGATAAATTGTATAGAAATATCACACCTGTATCCTTAATAACTCACTCAAGACTATCCACCATATTTGGGTTCAAGTGTACAACCTATAGGGAAGGATTTCTGAGTCTCGTGTCTGCAGCAATAACCCTCAACTGCATGATTGTTACTATCCTTTACATACATACAATCAACTAGCAATTCCCACCTGCCGAAGACATTGACGCAAAACAAAATATTTCATGTAGGTTCAAATGCAGATAGAGCTGGATAAGCGACTTACCACGCGGAGCGTATACCGAAGCTCTTCGGTAAGCTTTTTATTCCAGCCATTGATTAAAAACCATTTCCACTCAAACCGAACTTATCAAAAATTTCGCATGATCTACACACTCGGTTTGTATTTCGTCATGCGCTTGCATGTAGCAATGAAGATATATGCTCTAATTCACTCTACTGATGAAACGGTGATCCATTATAACAGGTGAACATAGGGCTACCACTAGACACCTTGTCAAAGCCCAAAGTGGTACCTCAACCAGAAAGCCAAAAGGCTTAGTGATCCCTCGACTGCCAATATTTTGGTCAGACATACCGATCCGGCGATATAAGCAGGTTTGTTATATTCATACATACATACACCGTCCTGACTACAAGGATTCCTCCAACGAATCGAAAACCGAATGATATGTCGAGCAATTGAAGGTATCAGACTTACTGACGTATTTACCAATCTTGAGCAACACATGATTCACTTCCCTCTGTCAGTCTGTTCTAGTGGCATTCTCGTGTCGTGTGTGAATATGAGGTGCCACCCTAAGAGCAATTTGCCCAAGCTCAATCAAAGCGAGACATATATTTTTATCTGGTTTCTCAGCGAAATGACGCTCAGCCTAATAAAGTACAGTCGGTAAGCATCGCACACACGCACACACTAAATTACAGCACTGAACACATTGCCAGCTGTAACCAGAACGGTCTTTCTGGTCTGAAATGTCCTACAGCAAACGGCTCCTCCCTCATATTTGGTGACATAAATTATGTTCTACCTACCGAGGCGGACGTATTGGTTCTCATGGATATGTCCGAAGTACAACGTCTCGGTAGCGTTCTTCTCTTGGAAGTGATGCATGTAAAATCCGTTCGCTGTACTCCATGCTGCACTTGTGACTACTTTCATATCCACTCCATATTTTTTCATGGTGGCGACAATTTCCGATTTTCCAGCCCACTTGTGGTTTTGTCGCATGTTGGATATATACTCCGTAGGGACATGATGTTTCATTTCTGGAATTGGAATGAAGTAAAAATCACATCCTCGCATAACCTGTTCATTTTTCGCGAGTTACTATTTCCTGCATACACTTGAAGTAATAGGGTGGTTTGCACTATTTGACAGAATTTGAGATGAATGGATGCCAAACTAGAACCATTTACACAGGAGTGCAAACCAGTTTAGCCTTACCGTACCCAGAATGCATTTGATACCGTTAGTATAATGAGCTAATCAGGATAAATCGTGTGCATCTTTCAAACAGACATTGTGAGCTTATGGTTTCCTTTTATTCTCATTTTAATTTGAAGGCTACCGTACACTGCACTGATCCAACTGCAGCTTTGTGTTTGGATCGCGTAAGTGCGGTGTGCGGCAAATGTTTGTTTGCGACCCCACTCACTGGCAAAAATCGCGGGGCACGTGTCAAGGAACCCCCATACCAATGGGCCCACAGTCTAGGATATAAAATTCTTCTAGTGCGACTGAAAGAGCTGTCTAGCTTAAATCTGTGTATATCTTTGCCAACTGACAATAGGCTAGTAGGTGCATGTGTGTCAGGTCGATAATACCATTTTCCACGAGGAGCCAATACCTGTTTGGGGGTCACACATAGATCTATGCCCAGGGCCTCCACATTTACAAATCCGGTCCTGGCGTATTCCTAGGATCTGAGCCTAAATAGTTTTAGAGAACAAAAAAATGGGTGTGGAAGGGCGGAACGGGGATGGTTGCTAACGGGTAGATGTAGGCTATCGCAAGAGCATAAAAATATTGTCCCGCTCTTGTAAGGATTACATAAATAGCATTATAAAAACCTTTTTCGAAGACCTTTCTTGAATGTACTAAAAATACAATGTGTTCGCTGCCCACCGCCCCC
>JAIPMN010030836.1:3845-18086 GCA_020650975.1 Apostichopus californicus
CGCCCCCCCCCCCCCGTTATCACGCAATTGCCTATAAGTTAATATATGAAACTAGATTAATCTGATAACTGCACATCATGGCATCCTTCGACCTCTCTTAGGATTCAGAGAGTGAAACCCCAAGACAGGTGGGTGTGGTGGCAACTGAGACTCCACAACAAAAAAATACATGCAGAGGTAAAAATCGTCTGAATGCCATAGACAATGGTAATGTAGCAGTATATATATATCTTCAATGATTATCATTATACAGTAAATTAATACTGTATGGTGAGGCTTTCATCGAACACTACTTGAACACAACTTCAGAGTTAGCATGACAGAGTAAGACTGTCCTGATTATATACCACTCGGCCTTCCAGTACAGCTGTCATCTTTTTGTTTCCTAATCGAAATAAAAAATGGGACATTATGTTATGCCTTTGTCAGCTATTCTTGTGACTACTAGTGATAATTATAAATTAATGATCATGGTGAAGTGAATTTAAACTCTAGATCGAGTCAACGTAGCAGAAATATGACTGTTTGTCTGGTAATATTGATGAAACGTCTCAATTTCTAACTTGTATGTATGTATATTAGATCCTCCTGCAAGCAGGAACTCGCGAAGAAGCAATCATTGGCTTATCAAAGCCGCAAGCTGACCGAAGTCAGTCTCTTACATTCATATTTAACGTCCATGATTATGAATGGTTAATTGTCAACAACTCTGGAACTGGACGACATACATTAATATGGGAGTGACTCGAACCGGGGACCTTATGAATGAAAGGGACCCCAGCAAGAAAATGAGCAGAACACATGTAATTCAATGGTAGGGCGTGCTATCATTATTTGCGAAGTGCGCAAGTTATCCATATTCAACCATATACTCGTAAATCTTCCCCGACATGTTTCGCACAATGAGAAAGAGACGACAAACTCTACACGAAAGCTTTTATACTACACACCGATCTTGTGTTTATTCATTTTTAATGAACCTATGCCCAGGGACTAGCTAGATTTCTGTTTATGGGGGTCCTGATGCTTTTTAATGGGGGTGAGGGGTGGGGAGAAGGCAACACCTTCTCGGATAGTTCTCGCAATTTCTCGCAAATTTTGGGAATGTGGGGGGGGGGTAGGGAGGGGGCATATACATTTGAGGATATATGCCTACCACTCCCCCATTAACCCCCCACCCCCAGTTGACACGCCACTGCCTATAAGTTATACATGAAACTAAATTAATAAGATAACTGCTCATCATGGTATCTTTCGAACTCTCCCAGGATTCAAAGAGCAAAACCTCAAGACAGGCGGGTGTGGTGGCGACTGAGACTCCACAAGAAAAGACAAGACCTACAGAGGTAAGACTCGTCTCAATGTCACACACAGTCATGAACAATAGTAATGTTGAAGCAGTATGTATATCCACATTGATTATCATTATACAGTAAATTAACACTGTATGGTGAAGCTTTCATCGACAAATACTTGAACACAACTTCAGAGTTAGCATGACAGAGTAAGACTGTCCTGATTATATATCACTCGTCCTTATAGTACAGCTGCCATCTATTTGATTTCTAATCGAAATAAAAAAAAACAGAAAATTTAAATAATTATGTAATGCACTTGTCAGCTGTTCTTGTGACTAATAGCGTGATTAAAGTAAGCATATATAAAATAAAATAAAACATTTAACTCTTAAGCCCTCCCTGCCCCTCCCCCCGCCCCTCCCCATCCCCCAAAGACACATTCAACTTGCCCATCAATTTCAATAATTAAATACTCGTTAGAATTTGAAAAGATTATTTTCCTCCCTACCCCCCCCCCAATAAAAAGAATCACTCTCACAATACATTGCTTTCCTTGTTTAGGATCGTCAAAGGACCAGACGGAAATGTACCATATCTTGAGGTGAGTTTAAAGGTTAAGATATCAGTATGATGATTGTCTAATGTGATACATGTACAATAAGATAGTATCAGTCCTGTATATAAGAATGCTACCCTGCTGACAAATCATGTGTTCCTGGTAAACAATATATTAGAAATCAGTTTTGTCTGGATTGCCTCTGACAATAAAACATCCTAAGAGGAAAGATATGTAAAATTAATCAGGCAGAATATTCATAAGTAAGTAACCAATTAAAAATCCCCTCCTCGCCCTAGTTTTCCCGGTAAATATGTCATAGTTTTGCTTAACATCATGAGATAATAGGTATTAAAAAAACATTGAAATATTTTGGAAAATTAATTGACATCATCAACAATAGAAAGATCCCTGAACAAAATTAAGCCTAAAACAGTATATGTTCTATGCTATAGCCATGTATCATATAATTATTTAATTATATTCAGATTTGTTTCTCCTTTTTTTCAGTTCTTCGTTAGAGCATTTAGCTAAAAACCTAGGTTTATAGCTCCATGGTTAGAGATAACTTCCGGCAATGCCATACAAATGATTCAACCGGGGCACCTGCTGAGTGACAGTACGCTTATGACGTCAGTTGCTACTAACAATGTGACGAATACTACATTAAAGGTCTTCCATTCATGTTGTAATAGGCAAAGTTCACATAGTGGTAATATTTTAGTTACGACAGCAAGGAATTATTGCAAATATCTGGAGACATTCTTTAATATATTCATTGATCTTATCATGGTAATGTATCCTTTCTTACTGAGGTTTTGTTTACGTTTGCGCATTATTCAGACTTTTCTTTCATGTCATGATATGACGGTCTTGAAATGTACTGATATATCTCACATTCTGATTTGAGTAGTTGCATATCATCATCAGAGGTAAAGCCGATGGCCTAAAGATCAAGCTCGTCAAAGTTTTTATCAATTCATCCTATTTTTGGTTTCGAAGACAAGTATGGGTGTGTGTGTGTATGTATGTGTGTGTGGCGCCCTACTTGTAAACACGACATCTCAAGATAGGAATCATGGATACTTTTCATGTAGATGTACTTGTAGATGTGGTTGTATTTGTACTTGATGTAGATGTACTTGGCATGTAGATGTCCCGTATCAAGTGAAAGAATCCAATTGTTTTGGTGGAGATCAAATTCATCTGAGGTCACCAGAGGTCAAAATTGACAACCTTGTAAATGTGATATATCGCGTTAGCATGGGTTATTTTCATACTTGGTATGTAGATGCATTTTATTAAATAAAAGAACCCTATTGTTTTTGGTGGAGGTCATAGGTTATCCGAGTTCTCCAGAGGCCAAACGCTGAAAACTTTGTAAACACGATATCTCATGATAGGAAGTCTTAATACTTTTATGCTTAGCTTGTGTAGGCCTATGGGTAATATTGAGTAGAAGAATTCTGTTGTTTTTGGTGGAGGTCAACCGTCATATTAGGTCAACAGAGATGAAACACTGGAACCTTGTAAACACTATATCTCTAGATAGGAAGCTTGGATATTTCTCATACTTATCATGTGAATGTTTTATATTGAGGGAAAGAACTCTGTTGTATTTAGTGGAGGTCAAAGGTCATCTGAGGTCACCAAAGGTCAATTATTGAGGGGGGGGGGAAATATTTTGCATCTCACCGTCAATCAGTAAAGTGCTTGTCAAATTATTAATAAATTCTTATTTTTAAATAAAAATATTCCTCCTGTTGGTTGCAGTATTCCACTGCCTTTTGAGCTATCTACTGGATTGAAAGTTGATTTGTGTTGCTTACCATTAGGAATGGGGTGGACACTGAATTGTTCTTACGGCCAGTTGAAAATTACTGTGCCCTATCCACGGGTGGCACACACGACTGGCCTCATAAATAAACTGACTCGTAACTTAATTGTGAGATATAACACCTTTGATATAATGTCTGAAGTACAGTATTTCGTCCAAAATTAATCAAATCCCCAGATTGATTTTTTTTTTTTCGTTTTGTTGTGACAAAGTTAGTAGGCGTTCTGTCTGTGTTTTGATGTAATCTATAACCAATATGCTAGTATTTTTTAATCTGTGTATTTGAGAGAAGCTGTTGGTTCTAAGTGAAGGAAAGCACGTTGACTTTCTGGTAGCCTGTGAATGGCATCAAATATTTTCTGTGTAAATATTTCATTTAAGATAATAAGTTATTCCGCTTGTTGATTGAGCAATATAATTAACACCTTAAAAATACTTCCGAAATCAATAAATTCTTGACAAAAATGTATTTTCAGCTGTTGCTTTTAAACGTACAGTCACGTATTTCTCCAAATATCAGCTCTTCAATAGAGGGTGTTTTCCTCTACAGAGAAAGAATAAAAGTAAATGAATTACGTAAGAATTATTCTCAATTGTAAGTAACTTTGGTTTTTTGTTTTCACTGTACATATTTTCAGTTATTCAGGCCAAATTAAACAAATTATAAAATATATCAGTATCATGCATTCTGAATACCTGACTACATGTTGTATGTTACTTAAATACAGCGCTATTAAGTTCAACGTAAATCAAACACCCTCTTAACCTAATGTATGTACATATATACGTCAGTACTAAATTTCGTAAGTTTTGACGTCCATTCAACTTCTCTAGAAACCTGTTTCAAGTTATCATAACTAAAAAATGAATGGATTTAATTTTACTTTCCTTCCCTCCCTCCCTACCTCCCCCCTCTCTCTCCCTCTACCCCTCCCCTGTCTCTCTTAAGTTAGTGTAATAGAATCAGTTATTTTTATAAACGTCGATTTCATTCCATGTAAAGGAAAAGAAAACAATTCTCTCGAAGTTCTTGACTGCTACTTACGTTGCCATAGTGACCGGATATGACATGTACTTAATTTAAACAGAGATATATTATAAATTGATCTGTTGTCATATTGATTGAATCTGTTGTCATAGAAACTTATTTTCCACCATTTTAAACATTTTCCCTTTTTGAGCTTGTATATATGTTTTGCCTATTACAATTAATATAACGTCATTATGTTAATATACATACATAAATCCAATTTATGTTTTAATCTTTAGGGGACCATCTTCATAGATAGGCTACATCAAGGTGTTACACATTTTAAAATTTCTAGCGAACAGACGTGGAGCATGTAACCATAATCAATTATATGATTACATTTTACTTCTGTTTGACTTATATGTATTACGTTACGTAGAACAAAGGTATTGATAACGAAGATAAACGCCTGATCTATAATTTCATGTGAAACTAAATTATAATCTCGGAAGTTTCTTTAGAAGTTGTTACGTTTCACTTACATTGGTATCGATATTACATTCACTTTAGTCTCCCGTATAGAAACGTACTTTCTCTGATTTTACTTATATTATTTGCGTATAGTAAACATTTTTACCATTTAATGCTGGTATGTACCACTTCTTTCAAATAATGCAACATCATACGTCATATATCGATACGTACATCCACTTTAATTTATATTATTATTGGTAATATTAATAAAACCATTCTTAAACATGTTAAAACTGAATATTATAGTATGCAAGTACATTATATGTTACTATTTCTAATGACCAACCTGAGAGCATTAAATTATGTTGAATAATACGAATTAATTTTACATTAGGTTAACTTGCGTTTTCCGTGAAACAAATCTAATGTGGCCGTTGATAGACATTTTATTATTTTTCTTTGTTTTATTTTCATTTCATTACAATGGAGGCACCAAGAGAGGGGGATGGGGTAATTCCCCAAGTCGCAATGCTTCCTACTCCCAGTTCCCTCAGTCGGCTCTGGTAAAATAAAACCGAAGCAGCTCTGTCCCCTAACTTTAATGCAGGTACAGTAAGCAATTCAGAAATGCTTGTCCCCAAATTGTTTGCCTGTCATCCACCTGTCCCTCCCTCCCTCTCTATCTGGAAATTATGGTACCATTACTGTAAGAAAACCAATAAAATAAATTAAATTAAATAGTTCTATTGAATTATTGTTGTGTTACTTAAGTCTAGTACATTACTATGTTTATTCATTACGTTCTACCTTCTAATCAACTTTTCCAAAGTCTAATAACCCGAAATCTTTCAAATGTTTTTGTATATATGTAATCCTTTGGTAAATAATCAAGATAAAAGAATAAAAACAACTTAACGATTTAAATGACAACATCGACCACAAGATAGATGGTATAAAACATCAACAAAATTAATGATAATTTGCGGATATGCTATTATGTCGAAATATCAATCGAATATTCCGCAATGATTTCTGCTTTATAATTTTCATAAAAGTAACATAAGACTATAGTGGCTGTGAGCCGTACTATAGTGGCTGTGAGCCATACTAATGATTGTGAGCTGTTATTTACGATACACTATACTTATTATCAGACTAAGTATATTGTGCATCTGTAATTAAATACTGAATTATATTAACGCTTGTCAAATATGGTTATTGCAATAAATATGAAATCGCATTTTTATAAAGTTTTCCCTTTTCTGTTTGCTTTGAGCGCATTTTGTCATATAAAAATTTGAGTTTATCATCCCCCCCCCCCCCCTCAGAATAAAGTGAGGGATGATCCTAGTGTAAAGTACATTAATATTTAACATGTATGTTCCGTACAACCTAAACACTCGAAATTCCTTCAATATTGTTTCAAAAGATGCAAAATATAGTCTACTCCTATTTTGTATATAATCAACCTTCATTTTACTAAATTTCTCAAAAGGAAGGGGCAACTCTCATCGTAGACCCTTCCTCTCCGCGACATAAAGTGTCACCCCACCCTAACCTTCACCCAAAATGGTGAAATTAAAAGGATAAGATACTTAACCAGAATTCAAAAACTGAATCTAAATTCGGAAGTTCGAAGAAGGAGAAGGAAGGAGAAACCTGACGTTGACCGATAAGAATGTAATCAGAGCCTTCACGAGGTGCTGAAATGTCAAACATTTGTCAATCAAGTATAGATGAGAAAGTGTAACAGCAAATTGGAAACATGTACTAGAAGAGCTCTGTAAAATGCAGCTGGTTTACCAAAGGGGACAATTCTTCTCTACTCCATCATCAAGATATCATCACATTCTGTCATACACTCGATTGTAAGGAGGCCTGAGGTAGAGAGTGGGTCAGTTAAGTCGCTCTCTTGGGTGACTCTCCTCACAAAAATTACACCATCATCAAGACCAAGACCAAGCTTATCGCCATAAACGAAATTCATTGTATTAGTTTTTTCAAGAGAAAATGTTCGTCCTTTCTACGCATATCAAAAACCAATGGTTAATAGACAGCAGTGCGATTTTTTTTTGCATCAACCAATGAGTTTGTCGTAGCATATCTTTTATTCCTTCGTCCTAATAAAAGATACAACAATCCAACAGGAAGCCCTACAGGAAAAATAATCACATCTTGAGGTCAACATATTTCAACATATTTGTTACTAGCCCGTTAACTGTATTTCCATTCTCTAGTCTGCTTCATAGTATGATATTTGTTTTACTGAAATGTGTTATGTTTCTTCTGTACGATAGTACGAACAATAAATTTTGAATTTAATAACAAAATAATGAAAGCATAGGAGCGGTTACAGCATGCAGTTGTTTTATGATGATAACAAAGTAGCAGCATTTGACTGTCATGTTGTTTGATTTTTTCTGTATATTGCAAACAAATTGCGTCCCGTTGGACACATATTTCTAGCACCCTCTACTCCCTCCTTCTTCCGACCAACATATACCGTATCGCAATAAAAACAACTGTATCATGGATTTGATTTGAATGTTTCCGTGCTTCTTGATAGCAAATTTTCCAAAACCTACATAGCTCATTCCCTTAAAAAGACAATGTTTCCTTTGAAATAATGAAAGAAAAACTCCAATGTTTTCAATTTAATACATTTTCCTCTTTACATGTGGTTAATATTAACAAAAAAGGCAGAACCCATTCGAAATACGGAGATAGGCTGCTCTCTTTGTTTGAGTGCGCAGATCTAAAAGTGTATTTTAGTTTGAGCAACCTGTGTAATCTTAGTTGAGTAATGCCAGCAAGGTTTCATTACATTGCCAACTCAAACGTAAAATGCTGCACTATTATTTGGTTTGGCTCTACATTTTATTTTTTCTTTCAACAGCACACGTACACACACACACACAAATCAAGGACAGGTAGTAGTAGAAACTTGCGTGTAGACCTAATGATAGACCTCATTAAATGCTATAACCTGAACGTACCTCAAGAAGCACCATTCACGATCTAATTTTTTTCTTAATCTTTTGCTTACATACAAATACACTGCATTGGAGACCAACTTACACATTCGTCGTTCTGCATGATAATAAAAGAAGTTATCTATTGTTTTCGAAATTTGCAAAGATGTTATTTGATGTTTTTATTTCTTTGGTCTCGATTTCTGAAAGAACCGACAAACATACAAACAAGACCAACGCCGTGATGGTTGACGATTGTGGAAAAATATCTATCAACGAAATCCTCAAAAAATGAGCTGGAACCTCAACAATTTTTGGAGGGGTGAAAAAGGTAAATAAAGTGACAACATTTATGAATGCTCAATTCACCGGGATTTGATAGTCTCTCAAAAAGACCTTGTTATCAAACTGGTTCTGTAATACTTGAACTTTAGATGTCATCCCCGTTTTCGCGTAGTGGCGCATATGCAGTTTTGACGAAATTGAATTAAATATTGTTCTTACCTTTTCACAACAGTTTTTTTGTCTCGCCTCTAATGACTCGAGCAAGTGGAGTGTTTTATGCAACTTTTATTGTCTGTAAAGTGTACTAAGCTATGTAAGAGGCACATAGCAAACAACTTGCTTGCTTGTATTATTTAGTGCTCCACTCAGCTCGTGTCATAGCTGTCTCTGGAAAATGCCGTGAGAAAGCAACCCCCCCCCTCCTCCCCCAACCCGCCACTATACAATATACTTTTAGAAAAAGTAAATGCTGCTGCAAGATTAACAGTGATCAGAATCACCCTTTCTATACTGTACTAAAAAGTCTCCTGCACAAATTGAACAGAAATCTAAGAAATTCCCACATCTTGCCAAAATACAGAACAAGTTTACCTAAACTCTTTTATAAACCGTGCTGCTTTATACATTCCATCCGAGCACTTTGGTTGTTTGTTGTAGTCTGTTTGTTATAAGTTTTTGTATTGCCTTTGCATGTGTAGATGTATTTTATATGATATTCTATCATCTTAACATTTTCTCCCCTTTGATATTTGTTATTCTACCTGTTCACATATTTTATGGCTCCTCTTTATAAATTGTACATTTATACTGAAATGAATACATAAATAAAATAAAAAGTAATAAATAAAAATATATAAATAAAAAGAAGGCGCCACAAAATATAGTACAACTTGGAAACACTTGAACAAGAGCACTGCAGTTGTTTCCTACTTGAAACTTGAGGATTCACGCGAGGTTGGGTATTAATAATGTACCGTGAGCGTACAAACAATTTCACATTCCGTTTTAAGGGAATAGTATAGTGATGACCTGGATGGATGTTACCTTCTTTACACATTGCATTTAATTGCATCGTTTTTTTTGTGAGTCCAAAAGCAAAAGCTTCCAAACGTTTGAAGAGCAACTATAGACTATTGTCAGATTTCACGTAAATCACTAACTTGAAAATAAAGAATTGCAAACATTTCCCCTTAGTCTATGTCAGGGTTTCCCTTACTGTATCCCCCCCACCCCCACGAACCCCCTGTGGATGTCAGAGTTGTCCACGAACCCCCAAATTTTTGAGACACTATCTGAGACATTATTATACTATAATACACATTACAGTGCTTCGTAAAAGATCAGATTCATAGTGTTATATTAAACCTGGTATATCATGTTAAAACAGGCTGTTGACTGCATGTTGTCACTCAACAACAATTTTCAAGCATGAAATTAGGCTAACTTTGCTTTGTGATGGGGAAAATGGAGGTCATCTGGAATTTCCAAAATAATTATAAAGACTTTGGCCAACCTTTCAGTTACTTTCTAAGCTCTTTATCTTCACGACGTACTGTCATGCGTATACACCAACTTCACCAAATTCATGCGGCCTGTGTCTGTTTCATGATTCAGTTATTTATCACATGCACTGCACGGTACTACTATGGCAACATATGCATTTGGAACGCGAAAAAAGAGTTTGTCGATAGGTACAACTCTTGTACAATACTAAATTATATGATATATCAGATTTTAGTACAGCAAAAAGTACTCTAGTTTTCGTTTTGACTTTCATAAACGTTTCATGAGGGAACCCCTGGTCTATGTGCTTCATAAGAGTTCCGACTTGACAGATTACGGTACTGGAACGATTATTTTTGCAACTGCATGTGTTCACATTTTCATCGAAACGGAATAAAATACCACATTATGCATTAACATAAATCTAAGCAATGGAAGTGTTTATTATTTAGCACGGAAATTAATTTACAGTACCATAACTAAGATAATTGTTAATTAAAACTTGATTTTTTAAGAAACAGTACGTAATTCGATTGATGTGCAAATGGAAGGTATATAGGTACATGTTTGACGATTTGGAAACTGTACCATGTCTTTCGCAGCAGTATGAATTGATGGATATTATACAAAAATAGTCATTAGTGATTTTAATGTATTTTCTAAATCGTACAATGTGCGTTGTGAAATATCGAGGCAATACTAGTTGTATGCTTTCAGGAGTAAGTGTAATAAATGAATTCATTAATGTTTTTAAAACAAGATATAATATATTTATCATGTTCATCATGATACGTTCCAATTACGTTAAGTATATGTCCGTCCACTGGAGGGCAGAACAATTGAGGAATAAAAAAAGGATACATTAGTACTTTAGAAGTGATGAATAATAACACTCCAACGATGCATGGCTTGCAATGTATCATCGATAACACGGCGCATGCCAATAAACTGGTTACTGAGCTTTATACCTTTACACCAGAGAGTATCCATCCCATCATGCCATATAAGTTGACGTCATAAACAATGTCATACACAAAGTCGTAAATATCTTAGTTTTGTCCAGAGCTGGAACGTTATTGGCGGGCGATGTGGGGTTAAGGGGGTTGGGGGTCGGGAACGATTACATAACTTCATTCAACCGTATTATGATATGTTAATTAATTTCTTAATAGATAAATCAACCTAAATAAGTGGTTACGAATTCCTGTAGAGGTTCTTTTCTATGATACAGTACTGAGGATGACTAATGCTGGGGGATAGTTGTATTAGGTCTAATTGAATTTCACAACGACGTAAATTAACACAAACAACATGATTTCTAAATTAAATCCATGTTTTCAACTTCTTCATTAATTTGTGAGCAACCGGCTCTCCTTGCCCTCTCTGCCCCTTCCACTCACCCGATCCAAACCCCTCCACGCCACCCAAGAAAAACATACTAAAACACGTATGTTGATATAGTTGTGTATAACCCATGCAAAAAAAAAATCCCCTGTCTATTTTATACATTGTAGAAAATCGTGAGGTTCTTTTTAAAATGAATAAGACCAATGTATCACCCCTTTGATTATTTTCTTATATATCCTATAAGGTTATTCCACCTAATCACGCCTCCCCTCTTTTCCCCATGTGACAGTAACAATTCACGGTGTACCCTATGGCTACTACACACAAAAGTGACGAATACAGTCTGTGATAGGAAGAAACTACAACATTTAGTTATAGCACAGAGACGAATGTGTTACGAACGTGTGACGAATGTCTAAAAAGTACTTAAAATGACATGACTTAACGACGAATATGTTTACACTAAAATTAATATTTTGTGAGAAATGTTTCGATCAGCAACAAATATGAGCGCTCAAAGGTCTACTTGTTATGTTGCATATATTTATAACTTGGGTAAAAAAATATCCTTTTTTAATTACGAAATACTAAAGTCAAAATTTTAAATTCTTTAGAGCGCGTTTCAAAACTCACGTTTTATACATTCGTCACTATACGCCAAAACGACGATTTATTTACCATTCAGAATAAATATATTCACATCATAAAATGCAACCCAAGGCACCCATTGAACTTTATGATTTTATTACTACTGTGTAGTGCTTATCATATTCTAAGGTTTCATAGATGAATATTCATCAGTCTCCTTAACTGTGTAAAAATCAAACTTGAATATTCATATTAGTTATCAGTATATGTTAGATATATATGACGATAGACAGATCTTACCGTACATTACAGAGTATTACAGGGATAGACGTGAATCATATGACTACATCACAGACTCCTGGATGGAGAGTAACTTGAGTTTCGCAAAATCTAATAAATGTTTGCAGATATTTTTGGTGAGTTATTAGTTTAAAATATTTTGAAAAGACTATTTTCAATTGTTGCATGTTCGTATCCTTACTGGTGATCGATATGTTCACTTCCAAAACTTGAAATGTTCCAACTGGACTTTATTTATTGTAACCTACCTGCATGACTTGGCAACATTTTAGGCTGACCAAAGAAGACAAGGATTAGGAAAAGCAAAAACGTTATTAATCTTAATCGGAAAGAATCCCGATAACTTTAGACTTTCTTTTAAAATTCTCGCGTCTTGAATTCTGTCATATAGGGAAATCGACTTGTCGCACAGACACTTGTACGCTTGTGTGTGTTGGGGGGGGGGGGGTGGGGGAAGGTTTGTTAAGGACATACAATCATCAAATATTTAATACAATAATTTTGGAGTTCCTACAGCTACACATACCCATCCCCTTCCTCTATATTTTCTATTATTGAGTTATATATAGAACAATGAATTATTTAATCTTATGATTAGGCAACAAATATCCAGTTATTTAAAATTGGTGTTTCAGTAGCAACAATTTTACTTCCCTCTTACAGATTTCAATTGATCGCGGGGAATGGCTTGACCTCTGAGTTGTAGCATGGCGTCTGACCTTGCAGGTGAGTTTAAATATAAACCCTATAAACACCCGAGTGTTTTATCTTCTTCTTCGTGTTTATCTTCTCCATTTTTCAAACTCATGAGGTTTGTTAGTGGCAGGGGGAACTTGGGGTGGGGGTAGGCACTTGCCCACTCCATTATTTCCCAGACCTTGAGTTCCCTTTTTATCCGATTCGGTCAGTAAATTGGTCGGTTTAGTCCACAGCAATACTGACAATTATGCAATGCTTTTATACATATATATAAAATGTCATTGCACAGGCTATACAAAATATACACATTGTGACGATTCCTATTTTAAATCAGTAATGCGCTATAGTACCAGGGTGTTTCCATAACAACTCCCTGCTAGTACTAGCATACTGCTACAACTAGTACCATTGTATGTCCTTAAAGATTATCCAGCTTTGCTGTATTGAACATTGAGAGAAACACTGATATAGACATTGAGAAAGTTGTTAGTTATTTTGCCTCCTACGAGAACGTCAACGGGCGCCGTCCAGCCCTTTATTTACAATAAGATTGACCATTTGTTACTTTTTATGTCGCTTAATAAATCTGGCTACACTTTTATGCAGATAGCATATAATTACATTTTCAAATACACAACTTGCACTTGGAAATAACCTATAAGCATTGTACCATATGGAGTGACCCCCCTCCGCTTAGACCCCCCCCCCCTCCCCTCCGTAAGTTCTCTTCCTGACAAGTGCTATAGAAAACAAGAAATATCATCAATTGCTCAAGCTTCCAAGTACTTCTCCCCCTGCACCCGCTCTCCGGGTCTTTCAAATCAATGGCGTGTGCAAGATTTCAATGGTGGGGAATGGGACAATTTCATTTTGAGGCATATTTAAATTATAATTTAGGTCTATATCAATAGCCCTAAACGCAAGATTGTGCTTATCTGAATAATAAACTCCAACCTTCCTGTACATATTTAGGTAGTGACCTCAATCGTTGTAAAAGGACCATGCAGAAGCGGATGCGGTATTTTAAAAAGGAAGGGTTCTGCCGTGCGGTCAATATAGCCGACTCCTATGAATGGTGTTGGGGAAGGGGGGGGGGGGTTTCGGACGTGTGTAGCTCCATGAAGAAAATAAACAATAGAAGTCAAATGGTGCATTCTTATACATATTTTGACTATGTTATGATTGTACAGAGTGCACCCCTGGTGCTTTGAATCTGACAATTTACACAGAAAACGCATTCACACACCAGTAGAATCACTGCGGTCGAATGGTACGGAATGTTTGTGACCCCAGATCCGGGGGTTCGATTCCTATACTTTCGGCTGATGAGTCCAAAAGGACGAAACCGGTCGGGAAGTGGAATTTTTCTGGTGTGTTATTCTTTATTTATTTTCTATATGTATATACATAAT
>JAIPMN010030838.1:0-12879 GCA_020650975.1 Apostichopus californicus
TTCACAATGATCAGAACCATGATCTAAAACAGTTCATCAATTTCTTTAATTGTGCGCGAGTCTATAAGACAGTCTATAAATACAGTAGCTGTACCTCAACTTCAAGCAATCAACTATAGGCCTATTCAACCAGAATCATTTCAACACGAAAATGTACATTAGGCTAGTTATTGTAGAGATGTCTGCATTAACTGTAATTAACTTGCCCGATACCAGACTAAACATAGGCTATGTGACTGTTAGTGTTAGGCAGTAGGCACTATCTGCATGTGTGTGCAGTTAAGTCAGGTCTACCGTGAACACTTTCTCTTAACTTCTGCAGAGTTAGCTAGTAAACACACTTAACATGATCTAAGGAACCGTCCAGTTCAACAATCCTTTCCGACAAAAAATCGTTCTTGAAATACATTCAGACATCAACATTTCCCGCTGCAAGCCCAATGTATCTGTACTTGTTCTGTGCCAGCATGTCTAACGTTAGCATATTAGCACTATTTCGTAGGCCTGAAGTACCAGTTACCTTCTTACGCCGTTAGTTCCCATGTCCGATCCGTCTTGGTGCAAATCTTTCACGAAGTCACTAACACTATTCTCGAGCTGCTACAGAGAAATATCAGTTTGGTACCACCCTGGAACACATCACATGACCCTCCATGCATGGTACGAGCGCGCCCAATTGACATAAATCCTCCAGATTTCTTAAACTCGTTGCATACAACTAGGCTAGTCTGTACAGTAGTGTGAAACCGACATGGCGTTCGTAGCAACTACCAGCAAGTCAGTTCCTACGGGAGATGAAAAGCCGTGAAATGCTACATGTGCATTTCAGGTCAAACCAAGGAGCCAATTCGAAAGTTAAATCTCAGCACATGGTCACGATTTCTTGGTTTTGTCCTAAGATGGCAGTCTCTGAGCGGTGAGCAACATCAGATAGCAACCAATTTGGTTGCCAAGAGTTGCGACGACATTCCCCTACCCAACCTGCCACTGCCACATGACGGAGGATATCACAACGTCTGCTCGGTTTACAGACAAACAGAGGGTAGAAAGGTGCATCAATAGATTGAAGAGGAACAGACCTTCCCCAGAATTAATGCATCCTTGTAAGTGTGACCAAACAGGTAAAACGAAGGCGATAACTACTGTTTATGCCCAACTAGTACTAGTAGAGCATTGGTCTTTTCATTGCACATATGCCTAGGTCCAGTACTATAGTTTGGTCGTAGAACTAGCCCAATCCCTATATCCTACTTCTACTACTAGCTAGTACTGAATGGTACCAAAGTTCGTGCACCTAAGCCTCAAATTTTATTCTAATTCACCAACTTTTTTACCTTATACTGACATATTATGATGATGATACGTTGGTTCTCTGGTTGATCACCTTCAAAATATTATCATACGACATAGGCTAGCCTCTACTCTTGTAATGTTTATCAGTAATTGTTACAAACAAGTTTTGAAAAGGAAAGCACTGTAGGCTAATATGTTTGTCACATAGGCCTTCCTTGTTAAAGGTACACTGGGAATGCAATAAGGCACGTGAAACTGTGGGTTGCAATTTAATTAGGCAGATGTACAGTAGTATACTGGCACGAGCCTACAGGCTTTCTGTGTTAGGGAAAGTTACAAGTGAGGTATGTACGTGGTAACTGTAATTGAAAGTTCTTACACTGTAGACCCTGGCATTCGAAGTTACTTGTGTTCACAAAATGGTCCACACTTAGGCATGATTTAATCAACCCCAGTTAACATGGTTCTAGTGTAGTACTTATGATTTCTTTCTATTTTGGTAACTGTATTGGCAAGTCAAAAATCTGTTCAGGTGATGCAGAATTTATTTTGCAGGTGGTTCAAGTCCACCAACAGAAATAACTCAGCCATACAGTTTCAAGAAGGAATTCAAAGACATAAACATGTTGCCATAATGTGGTGTAGAACAGGATGATCATTCATAAGGTTAACTGTAGTAGTATATACTACTACTAGGTTCAGTAAGCCCAGACACTGATGTTTTTGTGCTTGGCATCACATTTCAACAACAACTTAAGTCTCACCTCCATTTTCACACTGGCAGTGGAAGTAATCTTAGAACAATTGACCTGAAGAAAGTACAGGAACATATTGGAGAAGAAGTAACTAAGGCCTTGATAGGACTTCACTGCTTTACAGGTTGTGATAGTGTCAGTGCATTTTATAGTAAAGGAAAGAAGAAGCACTAAAACTATATACTACAAACAGAGACCTCCTTCTGTTTAGCATTTCAGACAACTGGGAAAGATTTTGAAACCCCTCTTTCTATTACACCAGAACTGGAAGCCTTCACTTGCAAGCTCTATGTACAGCTCTATGCACAACACAATGACAGTGATGTGATTCACCCAGGTGTATAAATGGGTGACTTGTAAATATAGTTGCGTGCACCGGTTTGTGGCTGCACCCTATGGGAATTCCCCCAGGGGACACGTAGCTGTGGTGCACTGTGGTGCCCCAGGAGAGATTGTTTAAGTTGTGCACACTTTGGTGTGTAGGTGTGACAAGTTACCAATGACCAGGGTTAAGTACAGCGCAGCAAGACTTTATTGTAAGTTGCGCTATATAAGAACTGTTAATTATTATTATTATTGCAAGATACAACTTGTTTAGATTGACCAGGAGATCTGAGGGTAACATGCCTCCAACTAAAAATGCTCTACTACAACACATCAAGAGAGAAAACTATCAAGCAGGTAAATATTACTGTAAACAATTGTATAATAACATCAAAATTTTGATTTAACTTTCTAGCAACAATGTATTTAAATTGCTTCCAAGCACACAACTGGATCATCATGAACATAATTTAATAATTTACAGTAATTTTACAGTAAAGTCACAAATAATACTCATAAATAAATCATTATTTGTTGCAAAGAAAAAGTTACTACATCAAAAGAAAAAACCTTTGAAAAAAAATGTTTGAGATTTTTTGATGATTAACAATGATGTATGCAATTTCTGAAGTACAGTTCTACGGTTTCCAGCACACAAAAGAAGTTTTCACATGTTATATTCAATTGTTCTTTTCAGCTTTGTACAAGTTTTCACATGTTATATTAAATTGTTCTTTTCAGCTTTGTTTAAGAGAAGTCTTCAACAAATTCCTAATGTACCCTCTCCAGTTGGAAATGAATGGAAAACTGACGATGGGGCACTCATAGTCAACTGAATGGACCTTCCTTCTGTACCAGATTGCAGCATGGAGCTGGTCAACTGCTCCAGCACCTGTAATAAAGGACAACAATTGCAGTTATTCTAAAACTTGCACATGTCTACAAAACAAACTCCATTGTACTGATCTTTGCAAGTGTGAAGGCAGACACTGTAATAATACATGTGGACTAACCCTGTCTGATGACGAACTAGACGATGAAGACATTGAGGTGGAATGAAGATCCCTGACACAATTCCCTGGAGCCCCAAACCCCAACTTATATCCCATGTTACATATAACCTTATATCACTTATATCCAAGATCTATCACTTCAACCAACTAAAGTAGGCAACAAAGATGACACCGATGACACCCCCACCATTGAGTGGTTAATTCAAGTCTTCTTGAGACAATCAAGAGATTTGGGGGACCTACCGCCTAATGTTGATATCATTCATGCTCAAAATCATACTGTAACTATTACAAGTTTGTTTTATTGGCCCCAAATGTTATAAGCTAGAGCAAACTTGTTGTGACAGTATCCCTCTGCCTAGTAGTAGCCTACTAGTACAACCTTGCAAAGCAATGAGGGCAATGGAGACTGATTATAACTAGGCCTAGGCAATTGTGCAGTCCTATGTTAAAAGGCTTTTTGGTTACTTAGTGGTTGAAAATCAAGAAACATAGGCAATGATCTTACCATGCAGCAACTGCTGGGAAAGTTGGTTGAACCTCTGGAAGTACCAAGATAGCCTAACCGTGTTATGCAACACAAAGTTGGATGATTCCAAATAGTGTAAATCACCCTAGGCTATGGTATCATAATTTTTAAGAAAAGTCACCCAGAAAAAGGTTTTAGTTTAAACACGAAACTGAACCATACACCACAGCAACAATTGTCCAAAACAATTCCATTCCCTTTCCCAATCCCAGTGTATTTACTGATAGTGAAACGCTATGTGTCCTTTCGTCAACATTGGCCTAGTAATGGTTAGCCACACAGTATAGCACAGTACACACTGTACAGTACAGCACTGTACAGAATAGGCTTTCGCGGAACCAGTCCATGTATTCTCCAACAAACCCAAAAAGCGGCGAATTTTAGGCAAATTTTCTCTTCAAATGCCAAGTCATTCTTTTGTGAAAACTAATGAGTTGCTCCTGACTATTTCACCTTCAGTTTCGTTGACTTCATTTGTCCACCCCCCGATGTGCGTCACGAAATGTGAAAAGGAAAGCACTTTTCGACGTACGGCCCACTGCCTACTACCTCAGAAAAAAGGTTCTGTTCTGTAAACATTACATTTAAGGGTCATATTTGAAATACAAACAATTAACTTTGTCTTATAATCGTAGCGTGGTATACATTACAAGATCCGTGTATGCTACGATACTGAAAGGTATATGACTCCTGCTTTTTAAATAGCAGTAGAAACAAGCTGCATGCGTTATACAGAGGAAACTGGCAACTCTGAATGTTATAAAGATCACATGCTGCACATTGACAAATCCAACGTAATCATGTAATTATGTATTATACTTTCCATATTTCATTGATAGTGTATTGTATTAAAATAGTATATGTACCTTTATCATTCCTTATATCGAACTCGAATTTCCAAGGTGAGGGTGATCTCACCAGTACGCCTTCCATACGAGCAAATCTTCCCGACCCCCCCCCTCCGCCTGAATTAAATTGGGCTCGTACGCCCGTGGACAAGTCACTATCATATCAGTGATTCATGGTTCAAGTTTCAGAAATGTAATACCAGATAAATTGTGCATTAGCACTAACTGCCAGTTCTGTAAATATGATTTTATGGACGTTTACAGTACAATAATCGTTATATCAACATCCATCGCCAGTCACAAACTAACAGTTGAATACACGAAGAGAGAAATTTGTTTTAACAGTTGTGTGTGACACCAGTTCTTTAACCATTGTCTGCATGTACTATTATTCCTACATGTTCCATGTTATTTCTGACCTATTTGTGTCAATCATAGGGTAGCATACGCCCATTAAAAGCCCCATTGATTTACACACTAAATCACAAAAGTAATGTGGTCTCTAAGTCTAGATAGGTTTTCACTAGCTAAACGCTACCCATCACCGGATAGCTGACAAGTTGGCCTTTTATGGCACCATCAATTTTCCGTACCATGACCGCGCAGATTTTTTGATATCCGAGCCGGAAGTTTTCGTCACTTGTAAACAAACCTCTTCACTCAGTAGTAAACAATTTTCCTACGCTGCTCCTGGGAGGCCTAAAGGGGTCTAAAATTGCCTCAATTGACCCAATTTTCTCACGACATGTACTTCTATTCATGCTCTTCAACATGCAAGCCACAACTAGATCATGATTGGTAACAGGTCAAAAAAAATGTTCTCCTGCTGCTTTTTGGCACTATTCCTGAAGGAGAACAATCGAGCGGATGGATATAGACTCTTATAGGAGAATGCCACTATTGGCTCCAACAATTTGTTATGATGGTGTTACGTAAGATGATGTAGGCTATCAGGAGTCCCTTCGAAGGGGACAGATGCCACACAGGGTGTTCGTCAAAAGTTTGTGAGCGACTAACAGTGTACTGTAAAATTGAAAAGAACAGATACTTCACATGAGGTGAGCTAAATGGTCCAATAGCAGGAATGATTACACCTCGTCGTTACATTAAATATAATGGTAGTTTCTATGTTCTCATATGCAACAACTTAATCATTTCACGATTATAATCGTACCGGACACGTCACACATGTATTTCCTTTGTCTTCGACGCTGAGACACGTTTACAATCTATGTGTAACGTTGTAGAGGTAAAGCAAACAATCGTAACAGCTGTTCAATCATTTCAAAGTAGCTATGTCGCTTTTTTGCACTTGAGCGGTTTTGTGTTCGGTTTTTTTATTGTCTATGGTAATAATATTAGCGCTAGCTTAATCACACAATAGCAAACAAGATACAGTAGGGGAAAGGTCCAAACTTCACATTTTACGTACCAAGAACATTTCGAAGCGAGAATCATTAGCAAGAGCGTTGGTCATAGGTATATCTACCAAGCTATCAAAGTCACAATATATATTAACAAAATGAAACAGACCAGAACAAAATACAATCAGGTCGATATAACATACCACGTAGTTCCTATTACATCTAAGTTAACGCAATAGACACGACAGTAATACCAATATACGTGCGTGGCTTCAGTTATTCCGCCACATCAGAATTTAAGATTAAAAGCTCCATGAATCGAAGAAGTTACACCAACGTAGTGTCGCAAAACAAAACAATAAAATAGAGACTTCAGTTAAATGTTATTCCTTGTCTTCATTATTTTTCTTGATATGTTTTTACAATACAGAATATGTTCATTTGTTGGTTACGTTGTCATAAACACAAGCGTGAAACTGGATTCATGAAAATGTCTAAAATTCTAAAAGAAAGAAACAAAGTACCTCAAAAATTAATCATAAAGGAGCGTGAGTAAGGTTACTCGCGGGGTATCTCTATCGAACAGGATGTTAAAGTCACAATTGAGGCAATAACAAACCAGGCACGTACAAAATATACGCACTTAAACTTAATCCTCAGTTTTGTTTTTATAATGACTGACGCAAATTGACTTAACACGGGTAATAGTTAGTAGCTGCCAACATGGTTCAGGTTATTTCACCACATAAGAAGATTTTGCACCAACGGTATGGCCCACAGCACGAAACGTCGACATCAAAATATAAAACGTTGCTAAAGTTTTATTTCTTTTATTATGTGTTTTGATAGATATTTCATTTTATTGCAATGCAGAATATGTTAGTATAAACATTGCCCATAAGCACGAACTTTAACCTTATTTGTTTTTAAAAAAGAGAAGGGGACTTATGAATTACCAATTTAAATAAGGTTATGAAAACATGCATTGTTTGCATGATATTTTGACTGGGATTTTGCAATATTAACTCTCTCTTTAAAAGTAAATGTAAAACAAGTTAATGACAGCAATGCCGAATGAACCAACCAGAGAGTAGCATTTAGTCATTAAAATACGCGATTATCCTGCTACCCTGTCCCGTGTAAACCTCATTGGATATTCTGATTAAGAACAATTCAATAATTGTTCAAGGGCACCATTGATGCCAGAGACATAATATTATCGTACCGCAGTTAATGTAGTAACGGCATTGTATACATGCACATTAAATAATTAGATTCCGTCAGTTTGCAGGTAGTGATGCGAACTGTATCACTACGCTGAATGGAAGGCACGCTAGCGTGGTGCATCCCAGCCATTGCGAGCGTGGGTTTTCAAATAAACAAACGAAGTAAAGTAAAAATATCTTAACAGAAGTCAAAGAGAAGGTATTGCGTTTTGGTATCGAATAAGATTTGGAAGATAAGATGGTTGGTTCTGTGTCAAACTCTGAACGATAGGTCGCTGTCGTCTCAGGTTCAGGATCCGCCACTTTAATGATCTAGTTGGGTTGGTGAGTACATCGGTGGTTATGTATTGCAAGTTGTTGAGAGTCGAGATCCCAAATGTTAGCCACTGTCTATTACCTGGTCGAATGTAAACGACTTGAACACCCGGTTAAGTTGATTCCATGAATGCATGTTATCATTCCTGGTCCTTAAAACTTTATATATTACCAAAAAACCTATGTTAAGTTCATTAAAGTGTAATGTACCATTGCATGATATTGAGAGATAGTGTTCCATCAATGACATTTAAGCTCAAGGTTATAGTCTTGTTGTCATATGGAGCTTTGGTGAAATCGTACAAAGGATGTCCCATTAACTATGAGGTTGTATATGTAATTTAGATTTATGTTGTGACTTTACCATAATATTATCATTCATGTTTAAAGATACTTTCAGTTGTGACATGAGAATGTGATTTTGATGTTCTTGTTGATGTTCATAATTGAAATTATTCATTTTGCGGGTATTCATTCTTAAATTGTATTTGTGTTGATGTTATTGATATTTCATAGATCAATGGTTATGGTCTAATGTGATGCTAACGGTCAGATTGGGTATTTATGGCAAGTATTAATGCCATATTACATTATGGTACCTGTTCTTTAGCCTATTCTCATGTATATTTATTTCACCTATTTCAGAGGCTGTTTTTCTTCCCTTACTAAATAAAAAGAAGACGGTAACGTTAATACCAGAGTGTCGCCTTTATTATTGTCACCGATCTTTACTGATGGGCTTACCCATTCCATCCCTCTCCCGTGTGGCCGCGTCCCAACACTTATCACACTCTACACACATTTAGTGTTAAGGAAATGCAATGGTGACGGAATTGTTTGAGAAATTGCTGCAATAGCCTTGAAAACTTTGCTCATGCGTTTTGAAACTTCGCTTTTGTGTTTTTTTCGGGTTATGGGGAAGGAGAGCGGGGGGGGGGGGGGTTAAAGTTCTTTCAAACAATTACAGGTGTATAGCATAAAAGATGTGATGTTACTATTGCGGGATAGGGTACATCCGAAGAAGCAGGTTCTTTCGGTGGTGAAAAGGGATTTGCGGCTTCATATTGAGGCGGATTTGTATGGTTTTGTCGAGACGTGATTTCTCAGGCCGTTGTTATTTACGGAGCTGATGGGCCTACGTGCTAGCTACCACTTTCCAACTTGAAGTTTGTTTTGGGGTTGAGTTGGAAATGGGAGATGATTTTTGCTAGGATTTTAGTTTCTTTGGGGATCGGGTTTGACTTGTACCGCTCTTTTGGCTGTGACGTATTGGGTTCTGCTAGTGGGCGGGTCGCCCTCTAATTAAAATTTACATTTAACAACACACCAAAACAGCCAACTGATATTATATATATATATATGTATTTGTTAATATGTTTAGCTTGATGTACAATTTAATTTTGTTGAACAAAATGAATCACATTACACAGATAATTCAATAAACTCATCGATACGTATTATTCAAAGAAGAACTGACGAGTTGATTTATAACAAACACTGAAAAAGATTTCCTCATTGTGGAAATGTAACCTTCTAAATTTAGACGTTCAATGAAACAGAAAGCAGGAACCATAGATAGGTCAGCCACATCGTTAAGGTACTTATTGCCAGTCACAATATTCGTCGGCCGTAGGTTAAGTACTGTCAGCGAAGATAAAACACTGGTGAATATGCCAAACATTTCCACTTTCACATTCTCTTAACATCAGGGTACATGCGGATGTAACGTTACTAAAATATTCTAAAATGATTTGTTATGAAAAATGAACAGCGCGACAACAAACTGATTGCAATATTTTAGAAACATCATACGTTAGGTAAGATTGTTTAAAGTGTTGTAAATTTAAAGTCAATTAGGTCGTCGCAGCGTGGGTAGTAACATTTACCTTAGTTGATAGACTACGCAGTATACTCACACAACCGTTAAATACGTTAAATCTCTCGAGTACGATGTGAAGATGATCAAAAAATATGTTTGGGTTACAAACTTTGCAAGAGATTAATATTCGCCTTCAAAGACAAAACACAAAACAAGTAATATGAAAGTTACTTTATCTACTCATTATGGTGAAAAAAAATATTCTATCTTTTTTAAACCTTATTATAGATTTAATAAAAATTCATTAACGGTCCTCTCTTCTTTTTATATCAAACAATTCAATATTTACACAAAATTAACACAAGTAGTTGTTAAAGGGAATATAGTATAAATTATTCATGTGATCTTCTCAAGACTCCGTTGTTTCTTATTTAAACGACAAACGGATGATTCAACCCAAAACGTCTTAACCAATGATTCTTACAGGAAAACGCTTTTGTCTTTTCTAGCGATGCTAACACTACATGGAATATATTTTCAGTCACCGTTGTTATTATTAGCCTCACTCTCCACGTCGAGAGTATAATATTGTACCTCGTCCGCTTCAACGAGGTCATAGTCGTCTTCGGCATCCTGTGATAGGTATGAATTGAAATATGTTTGAATAATGCTATGTAAACACCTTAACATCTCACAGTGTTTGTTTATTTAAATATGTAATATTTCTAAGCAAATACGTAACAGCTAGGCGTCATAGATAAGTACTGAGGGTAAGCTTCTCTTTTTGTATTTCTTTATTAAACTACAAAACACATACAGATACACCAAAAACTGCAATCGAGGGAATGGGGTAATTACACGCCCAGGATTGGGAGTTAATGGGCGAGTGTGCTTTTCATGAGAACAAATGTTATAACAATTACTCATCTATTTGAGTAAACCACAGTTCCATCGCTTCAATGGCGGCTATAGGATTGAGCGTGTAAACTGATAACTCACAAGTCAGTAAAGACTATCATGACATCACAGTACAGCAGTTCTCATTTCATGACCTCACAGCTGTATTTGTCGATTAATTAATTATATTTCATATACTTTCTGCTTCACTTTAACTTTTCCGTTTCCGATAAGTTTCAACATGTTCCATGAAACAAACTTTGGTATTCCCCCTCTTTCAGGAGCTGATATGCTCTGGTTATTAATGATCGTTGCAATAATTTCCGCTTATTTTTGTAAGCTGAACTTAGAAGCAAAGGCAAATCCGTGTAGTGAGATGTGCCGGTTCCAATAATATCAAACTAACTAACAATTAATTCGTTTCTTATGTACTATGTTTATTTATAGTTTATATTCACTCGGAAACTGTACAGGTCAAATGCTCACATGACCATATTATGTTTTTTTTTAACTAGGCCACGTCATTGCCATGGGCGATGACCTTTACGATATAATCCCAACCATGCCCTCTATTAATGCAAATATTCTTAATCACTAACAGGTACAGATTCACTCTAATATATAAGTCCTTGTTCTCATTCCTAAATATTAACGTTTCCACAGAGCAAACAGTTTGATTTAATCCAATCATTTAATAATGCTTTCATGTAGTGTATAGATCAAAAACCATATGAATTATACACTTAATAAAACCCATATGAAATACTTTAATATTTCACTATTGGCTTGCCATGCGCAAGCCTTAGTACTCTCCTTAAAGTTGTTTACTAGGAGCCGAAAGCCACGCGCAAAATCAGCTTGGCTGCGAGAACAGATTCCTTAAGGAAGTGGCCTGCCTTTGGTTTCTAACCGACCACACGTAGGCCTAGTCGTTAGCCCTAGGTTCAGTTATTATTATGCTACTTTATCATTATTAATTGCGGCTAATATTGATTAACTTTTTTTTTTTTTTTTTAAATCAAGAAAGGGGATGAATATACAAACGAATCGTCAAATCAACGTATAACCTCACATAACATTAGCTCAACGACATGTCCAGTTCTAAAAGTAATATTCCGGGCAGATGAAGATTACTAACTCCTCGATAAGATGTTCTACCAAGGTACTAACCCCGACCTCCAACATTTGGTCTAGTCTAATACCATTGCAAATTCGTATTTATAAATTACTATATTGCACAGAACAAATTATTTCTCCATCTGCTTCGAATTGGAGTAAACTAATCACATTTGTTAGAATAACATATCGAAGGGAGACATAAGTGTGTTAATGCACTCAGGGGCATTATTATACGTGTTGTCCTTACTTCTAACCTTTTTTGTAAAGCCATTGAAAGCAATTAAAAATTTGCAATCAGCAGATTTTGCATTTAGTAATCTCTTTTCTATAGACAACTGGAACATTTAGACAAATAGTTATATTAGTGCAGTTAACCATATTACTTCCCTCTCGCTTAATTTTGTTTCTGTTTGTCAATGAATATCTTGGAGAAAGAACGTTTTCAATACTCCAAAACTCATGGACAGCCTAAAATGTATTGCTTTTTACCAATCATTGTTATGAATGAAGTATGGCTTGCTCGAGGAGGCTGAAATAAAATGATTCTAAGATTATGTCAAAGAGAAACAAAATTGATTGCATCCTTACCTGTCCTATTTCATGAAAGGAAGAGCAAGTACGGATTTGGCAAATCTCATGTACTGACGGTCGATTCGCTTCCGACGCATCCCATGACTGAAGCATCTTACAAAATCTATCCCCACACCCACCCAAAAAGAAAATAGGAACAGTAAAGAAATGAAAACAAGGACATTTATCTGGGCTGACTTGGTTTCAGCCAAGGAAATCTACGTATTGTTCTCCGCTTATAAACGTCTGTCACTAAAAGCAATGCTCGAATTGTAATGGTATTTTTTAGAACCCAGCTTAAGCATATATACAGGCAATGAACATTAGGTTCCAATAAATGTATGTATATTTGAAGTATAACTATGTGTATTGATTCATTGCGTGCAGTTGACCAAACAACTTTATTGACAAGTAAGAATAACAGGGTTTCTAAACAGGTACTTCATTACCTGCGTAATGATTTGAAAGTAACATTGAAAGGATATAATCACGGAACTGAACACGGAATTAATTATGCGACAAAGCAAACTACAAACAGGAAAATATATGCAATATGATGTACATTACAGGTGACAAACGCCTACAGTGGAATTACGATCTTCCTTACCGGTTTCGAACCTCTGGACATACAATCAGCGTCCATAGCCTAGTGGTTAGGGTGTCCGCGTACAGAGCGGGAGGCCCGTGGTTCGAATCCTGGTGGAGGCTGAAAGTTTTTTCACTGTTCTTGATTTTCCAACTCATTACGATTTTCATTTATATATATTCATTTGCCTTTGTCGTTTACCTCCATTGCATTAACATAAA
>JAIPMN010030852.1:963-16747 GCA_020650975.1 Apostichopus californicus
TGATGATGATGATGATGATGATGATGATGATGATGATGATGATGATGATGATGATGATGATCATGATGATGATGATCATGATCATGATCATGATCATGATCATGATCATGATGTTAGTTAATAATTGTTGTAAGTTAATAAAACAATTTACTTACAGGAATGATGCTCATTTCGGCAGCATCTTTATACAGTTTCGACTGTTCACGTTCTTCCTGTTGGACAAATGAAAGAGAATAACATCAGTAATGTTAAAACAATAATGCTTTGTGACTATCTTGGTTTACGAACGGAGTAGCGACAAGCAGAAAAACACTCTTATTGAAGAATGTCTTAAGGCCAGTGCCGCATGAATACCCAATCCAACCCTATATTTTACGGGCACCATTATGTTTGCACCCCCCCCCCCCACTTATTCCTCTACATTTATGATGTGTTCGACGGTGAGGGGTGGTATAGGCAAGTGCCTCATTTGAATATTGAATAATTTATCACTTTGTGTAACAGGGTGAACAAGAATCAATGTTTCCATATAAAATGCCACCTCATAAAAAGTTATGTAACACAATTTCACCATTGTCCTATTTCGCGTTCCATGTAGCTCTGCATTACTCTTGCGCCTTCTTACAGATACGTCAGTCAACAAATAAACACACACGGTGCATATGTTATAAGTTCATCTTTGAATCAATATGTTGCACACACGATCAATACAATATAAATAGGCGAACTAACTCACCACTAATTCATCTCGTTTCTTCTTTAGCTGTGATTTTCTCACCGAGAACGCAATCAACAAGAGAAATGTAAAGGCGCCCATGATTCCGAAAACGATACTAAGAATCAATCCAAAGTTTATGTTGTATTTATTCCTTACAACCTTTCTTATAAAATTAGGATCAACTGTGAAGGAAAAGAAAACCCAGATAGTGAAAGAAATGTAGGAGTGAAAGATGTACTTGAAATAATAATCTTCAAATTGCATTTTACAACATGTCAAATCATAATTACAAATATCAAGTTAAATCAACAAATTGCCGAAATTATATGAAAGTCATAAAATGCAATAAGAATTGGAAAAAAAGGGGAATAATTACATTAATATGACATTTTTGATATGATAACTTCCGAACAAGCTACAATAACTTGAAAGTATATTTAAAAAAATTCACTGTCAGTTAGTTACAATGATAAGCAGCTTCTGGTATATGAAGGCCACCACAAGTATAACTAGTAATTAAAGTTGTTAGCAACTTAATTAATCTAACGCTATTTATTATAGTGCATGTATTATGATTTAAAAATCAACGGGCACATATGAACAACATTGTACTCAATCTAATAGGCATCATAAATCATAAATTTAGCTGCAACTCCCATCAAGGTCCATCAAAGATTCAGATTGGCCATTTTACATGATTTTTCTCAATTCTAGTTTTATTTATGAATAAACATTAGCTAATTGTGCACATTGATGATGTACAGGGAGTGACTGCCTTAGTTTTCTCTTATTTTTCCTTTTGTTTTCACAACCTTCGTTTCAATGACACTGAACAAAGGGTTTGTGGGCCTAAGGCTATGTTCTGAAATATTTTATTGTCCTCTTTGAAAAGGGGCACATCACATTATTCAAATAATACATGTGGGCTTGTAATTAGGGGTTAACTTATTAAGGGAATAACTACGAAATTTTGATGAGCACAACACTCCACGTCATAGTTTGCACATATTTGATGACTTTCCAAGATTGATCAAAACTTCAAATGTGTACACCTTGGAAACGAAAAGAGATTTTCAAAATCTTTCAACAGAATTTGAATAAGAATATCACAGACAACAATTTTTCTAAATATGGAGGATATTAGCTAGGTTTCCGTATAGTATTTAAGACTCTCTCGGTATGTAATTGAAGCCGTTCACTGTAAACCGAATTGGTTTTCGAAACATGATTTGTGTTATTTTCCACTTGGCATATAGGAATAATTTCTTGTCAAATCGTCACAATTTGGGGGTGGGGGAGGGGGAGGGGGAGGGGAGGGGGATTTACTTTGTTAGCAAATAATGCCTTCTACTATAGTAAATACAGATTGACATTCCAGCGCAATTGAACATTCAGAACTAACCTGGACATGTCTGTTTGAAGCAGTTTCTCTCCATCTGGTCTATATCTTCTGCAGGACAATCTTTTCCACCGTTTCTAGGGGCTGGATTATCACATAACCGATGACGTGACTCAACGCCTCGTGCGCATGTGCGAGAACAATCACTCCACGAGCTCCAATGACCCCAGTTACCTAAAAGTGGAAACGTTTGTTTAGTTAAACAATGCTCTTAATTAACATATACATATATGAAGTTGTTTCGTATGACGGATTATTTCGCTAGAGTCAAGGAAGTATAGGCTATATGAAAGTACATAAACAAAAGCAGTTTTCGATCACAATGCAATATTTATTTCCTGCCTCAACGTTGATGAAGCGAACACACAGGTGATGGCAATGTTCACCATAACAATGTTCTTACAAAACGTAGCATCTTTTTTCTCTTCTAAACTTAGGCTTAAGAGTAACAGTAATTTGATATTTACGAGATTTGGAAAAAGATAAAATAAAAATCGAGTTAAGAGTATGAGACATTTACATAATATGCTCTATAACCGTTTTCTATCCATCGCAATTCTATATTCTTTAACTACCCCTACCTCACCCATCGCCACCCACAGCCCCCAAGGAAGGAGGAAAAATTCTCGAAAATTTCAAATCTGGCTCAGCTGTTGAAACATCATATTGTAACCTACCATTCCGCACACACTGAAAGCCTGTACAAGAGCCGTATTTTTCTACCCTTGGTCCTTCACAGTTCTTGCCGCCTCTCCTTGGCGGTGGATTATCACACGATCTGCTTTTGAATCCTCTGCAAGTAGAATCGCAATTGTGTTCCGTCCATTCCGACCATTGGCCATCCACTGATGCAACAAGAACGACAAATAACAAAAGAAGGAAGAATCTTTATACGGCAGGACACACATGAGCTACACATAGGTTACATCAGAACTGACTGTACCCCATCACCGGGCTACAACACTTAAGGCAGTATAGATACTCCTTTGAATTAGGAATAACTCATTATATCGTATGAAATAATATGTAATAACAAGTTTTAAGTTATACACGTGCATTTCCATCTGTTTGTGTGAAAGATGCTACACAAACACCATAAAAGTGTACATTACTTCAGATGTTTTCCTTGTCATGAAGTGCTGCGGTCTCAGCTGCACTATAATGGTTTTGGAAACTTTCTCGCGGAGCAGCAGAAATCTTGCCCGAGGGTCGCATATTAGTCCGCGATCCGTATATACTTGCCCCATTTGTGGGCTGACACAAACATAGAAATAATCGGTTCCTAAATGTTTTGGAAAAGTGGGAGTTGCCAAATGTGGCGTGCATCTCCTCCACGTATAAGTTTGTGTATCGAGCCACCAATTAATGAATATTCATTGAGTTCACATAATTTCCTCTCAAACCACCAGCTCATTTTATGAGCTCTGTTTAGGCATTCGATATATATCTACATTCACATAGAAAACACAGTTACTACTGTAAATCTTACAGTGCTGTACAGTTCAGTAAAAACTGGATCGTGTTATAATTCGGTAGCATGTGCTAGAACTGAGGATATGTGTAATTCCAACAAATCCAGTTGTTTGGGATTTGTTGGAATTACAAATATCCTCAGTTCTTACTGTAAACTTAATAGCACATGCTAGCGATTTATCAGAGTTGTCAGCACGATCCAGTATTTTACTGTGGTACAAAACTTTACATTTACAGTAGTTACTGTAATCTCTGTGTGAATCGGCTGCTACATTAGATACATGACCATTCTTATGGTATGACGTACGTTCTATTCTTAATGGTACATATAGACACAATATAACACTGTTTTGACTTACATGGACAAACCAGCAAGCTACATATTTCAAGGTCACGCACAGGTCCTGCACAGTCTCGCCCATCATATTGTGGAGCAGGCTCTGTACATGACCGATAGCGGTATTTCTCGCAGTCAGAATTACAGTCTGTCCATGAACTCCAGCTGGTGAATCCACCATCAACTATACAAGAATAACAAAATTATGGAATCTTACGGACTTTGTGATCGTATGATATGCGTTTCTGTATTGTTTGGACGATTTGAGACAATTTCAACACATGCTAGGTTGACATCATCAACAATATCTTAAACACGCCTACGTATAAATTTTGACCAGTTTAGTGTATAACTATAGTGGCTGTGGTCCGTCCAATCAATGACAGTAGTACAGTATAACTAAACTGTATACTGTACACAGAAATACATGTTACATTATACAGTTACTACTCAATCACACTACCGCAACGCTCTACCCCACTCCACATTCGCCCCACCCCCTTTAAAATAAAATATATTGATATTATTTCTGCTGATATACAATGCCTTGCAAAAATAATTGATATATTTAACTATAGACTTGACATCGTAATTTGTGGAAAGGGCGAATATTAAATCTATGACACAATGCGAACAATATATGTATGAGAAATAATAACACACATAAACACACAAAATGAGAGGAGAATACACACAAACACACGCACACCCATACATACATTGGATAGAATGAAAGAATATATGCCTAAGGTTTCTATAAATTGTTGAAATATTAAGAGTCTGAGAACAACGGAATATATGGGAAGGTGAAGTGGAATTGAAAGTATGTGGGAGTGGGGATGGGGGTGGGGGTGGGGGAGGGGTCGCTCTTTCATTTCAAAGAGGGAAAACAGTCAGAACTTGATAACCATACTCGGTGGAAGTCGATTGCTGTGTTTGTTAAGTTGTGTAACTCTTCTCCACAGACACATAACAATCAATATAAGCAAACATTTCAGTTCAAAACAATCTTTAAAAACTTACTTGGACAAGAGAAGTTTTGACAAGTTCTGCTCTCCGTGGAATCTCCAGTACAGTTGTCCCCTCCCCACGCCGGCTGTGGATTTGTACAATTTCGCATCCGAAGTTGCACCCCGCCTCCACAGGACACGGAACAGACACTCCACTCACTAAAAGAGGTCCATCCTCCATCGACTGCCAGAAGAGAGAATAGATCAAGTAGTCCTATTTAAAACCCGACGTTTCAATAAACTGCTATCATTGCTAGACGGTTTCCAGATTACTAAACTAGACATTTAGAAGACTACGATAAAACTAATACATTATACATTTAGAAGTGTGCGATAAAATTAATACATGATCAGCGAGGAAAGTTGATTCACGGAGGCACTAAAATGCTGGTTAAGTTTTGTAAACGGATGACCATTATTTCACGGTTTAGCAAATTTTCGGGCCATTATTGAAGAGAGTTACGCAGCAAAGATTCTTAAAACATATCAGATAGATTTCGTAATCTTTTAAGTTAAAGGGTTTATTCAATGCCGGAAAAAGTACCAAAAGATCTTGAACAAAAATGTGTTCTGAAAAAAATATATATCAGTTAGGTGATTACATAATGATATAACTCAATAGTCAATGACTACCGTGCTAAGTGGAGTGTCATAAAGTTTCTTTTAATTCATAAGCTAGCTGACTTCAATGGATATGTTAAACCGCACTTTGGACAATGTCTAATATATTAACTGAAATTCAATAACTATTTAAAGTACAACACACAAAACTGGAATACAGACAGGCTAGTAACTTATACCAGGGAGTTGTTATAACAACTCCCTGCTTATACAGTGATGTTGAGGCTTAGTGTATACCGAAAAGCCTCGAAACAATTGATTAATATCGACTGAACGAAAGCTACATTGAACAAACCTGGACACGGGTCGGTGTTGCATGCTACGGTTTCCATCTCTTCACCGGTACAGTTTGTACCTCCAGCAGACGGAGTTGGGTTATTACAAGTTCTGAAGCGAGCTGTTGCCCCTCCCATGCATGACTTTGGACAGGGTAGCCATTCACCCCAGTCTGACCAACCACCGTCAACTATAAGTGTTGGGAGGTAAGACAAATAAATTTTATTTCTATAGTTTCGATTGTTTACGGTAAGACAATGTAGGTAGAAAAGTACTAAACAAAAAGCACAGCTACGAACACTGATAAATCCGAAATATAATAATTAAAAACACATCAACAATAATAATAATAATAAGAATACAAAACATGTACAGTAGCAAAAGTTATAAGAACGGTTCAAGGGCTGAAGTGCATAAATCTTTGTAAAATAACCCCCCTTTTTTTGTTAAAGAAAATAATTCAAATAATATTTCTTGTGGCCGCATTTCATTACTTTCTTATTTTCCTTTCTATCGCAAAGCAAGCGAAGTTATGACCTCCTCTTCAGTTATATGAATGAATCTTTCTTTAAAGGATAAACACCTAGATCACGTGACCAAATGTTACTCGTAACGACGCCAACTATGCCCGGTATTTATTTCATGATCACCTTGCCCTTTCTCTCTTGGAAGTTAAGTATTAAGTATTATAGTGCACTCATAGGTCGTTACAGTGACACTTGTATCGAGGGGCGGAAAAAGGCCAACAGTTAAACAAATCCACCCGTATTATTCACCTTGACCTTCCTGTAATACGTACCATGTATATATATACGCGTCGCCTAAATCTGTTTGTAGAGACGTGATATGTAAACAGGGGCGTAGCCAGGAATTTGCCAAGGGGGGGGGGGCGAAAATGTAGAAAAATTTTCAGAGCCGTAGATACGGCATTGCATACTATCTAAGCGTAGCGCCACCATGAGTTGGCGCGAAGCGTACACGAAAATTTTGGCTGAAAATGCCTCCCAGATCGCTGGAAATGGCACTTCCCAGGCCTTGTAAGTTGCATCTTAGCATTTTCTCTTTTGAAATTACTAGCGATATCATAAAAACATTAAAAAAAAATTTAAAAAATATGCTCAAGGGGGGGGCGGCCGCCCCCTTCGCAACGGAATTTGGTGATAACCATAATTCAACTTGTCTATAACAACGACTGTTTTTGAGTTGTTACTATAGAGAGAGAGAGGAGCATGAAACCCCCACCAACCCACAAATAACACCGATATGTTGTTCCTTTTGAATCGCTATACCAAGATGCAAAAAGGGTTAATAAATTACGGTTATTCCCTACTTAAAATCATAGAAATAACAATATTTCTGTAAATGTGTGACGCATAGCAACAGACAAATTCGATGATAACCTATTTCGACTTTAAACTAAAATGTTGAATGTTGATTGACTATATTTGGTAGGTCAGGGCATCGTTCTCCTTCCTTCTACCTGGTCAATGAATTTTACGATGACTCAATGTATGACCTGGTTGTACCTCTCTCTCTCTCTATACTCATGACGGAACGAGGACGCCCATTTCTTATGAAAGTGTTCAACTTGCCGAACTAGCATACATAGTCTATTTACTTGAAGAACAAGGAGGTAAAAAACGCGTCTCAGGTAAAATAGGCGGAATAAAGAAGATCTAAATATTCGGTTTTATTGTTTTAACTATTTCCGAATATTGAACGTTTAGTTCACATGAAGGTATTTATTTCGATGTATACACAGAGTAGGTATGTATCTATGAGTAAAGCATTGACGGACAACGATGTATAGCCTATACCTGATTACATTCATGTAGCCTATGTGTAACCTAAATAGGGTGGTTCATTGGTGACAGTTTACCCTGCAGAGACCCTGTTACTTTTAGTCTACTGCCAGTACGACCACATGCGTTTGACACGTTTAACATGTAGCTGAACGGGGATCAGCCATGGTGGGGTGACGCAGGGTGACAACAAGGAACCGGAAGTCCATATCTTGGAAAAGGGGGTAAAAAAGCTGTCAGTGGTCGTGTGTTTATTTGCTTGTGCACTTGTTTTGTATTCTGATGGAGGACGTGAAAAAAAGAAATGCCAAGTCCCCAGACGTCATTTGAAAAGAATCACCACGTTCTCAGAAGAATCCTATTGTTAAGCGGGTGTTGTTAAGGTTAGTATACACGGTTTTGAACAATGGGAAAACAACAATAGGGTCCTCAGTCTTAATGTAAACCACCCCCCCCCCCCACTATCTCACTCAGAATACATAGTAGTCAATCGTTGCGCTTTCGACGCTCTGCTTTTCTGAAGTCGATTTTGATTCTCGCACCAAAGAACTGTCACAACAAAACTTCGTATGATTTTGAATACTCTAAAAAATGCCTTAATAGAACTACCGTACAGCGTTCGCCAGCTTCAATCCGTTTTTTTTTATGTACTAATTTCACTATTGGGTGGGTTGACCCTGTTTGCTAGCTTCAAGTAAGTTCAGTATCTATCAGGGACGTAGCCGGGGGGGGGGGGTAGCAGTGTCGAAAAAATGTTAAAAACTGTTGGGTTTTTTTCATGGCATTTTTTCAGTGCTTTTATGATCTTGAATACATGTCAGCTCCGTTAACTCGATTATAATCGTAGTAACATTCAGGCCTACTGATTCAGCTACTTGGTTTGGCAGATGCAATTAGCTAAATTTGGCCTATAGCCTATTACCAGCCTACAGTTGGCCACTGCGTAATAAAATGCATATAGCCTACCTAACCGCACTCGATGGAGTGTGACGAACCGTATGCACAACAACGACGACAACGTGCGTTCTCATCCTTTATGATTCGTCAAAAGTTGTTGCACGAACAGCATGTTATGAAGCTAAGCTAGCAATCGTACGTGATACGCGCTTCCTATAAATAACTATTACATTGCTAAATATGAAAGTTAATATTGTCCATCAGCTAAGTTCGTCAAATGTATTAAAGTCCAGACATTGGACAATAAACAAGAATCATCCTACTGGAAAAATTGTAAAAGAGCACTATATGTTTGTGGTTCTGATATAATATGTAAAAGAACATGTAAAAGAATAATTCAAACCGGAAACAAAATCCCTGATAATATGATATAATATGATAATGATGAAACTGGCAAATCATTGCACCAGATCGCATGTAAGGACCTTCAATTGTTCAAAAATTGCTCAAACGGGAGGGGATACCCCTCCCCTTAGACCCCTCCCCCATATCAATCGCAAAATATGCTCCCCTCCCGTGCAAATTCCTGGCTGCGTCGCTGGTATATATATTGTCTCTATGGTATACAATTAAAGATTAAATGCTTTGACGAAGATGATAGGCAGATTGTTCATGTGAGTGATAAATAGCCACGCCCCTCCAAAATAATAATATTAAGCGCGCTAGGAAAAGCACTGTATTTTGGGGTAATTCACTATGTCGTCGAATATAATTTGTTGAAAAAAGTTCCCCTTTGCTACATACACATAGCTTTTGTAGTTAGTAGCCTATGTAGCGTTCAAGCAAATAACTTATACTCAGTTGCTCACTTGCTTAACCAGAGTGATTAAATAACTTTGTGAAGTGAGGGCCAGTGGGTACAAATGTAAAGAAAAAAGTTCGGAACAAAAGTGCAGTCGCGAAAGATTGGGTGTCTGACTGACATTTACCGTATCGTTGACGAGTAGCGCGGAGGGGGGGGGGGGGTAAAGGCAATAGTCGGAATATTCTGGCTTCAAGCCATCTTCCTGGAGTATAGTTGAAGGATTAGCCATTTAAAATAAGTAACATTCAATACCTATATCTCGAAATTATATTAAAACTTTCGGCGAATGTAAATAATTATATTGCATTGGAGAAAAAAAGGAAACTAGCTTGAGGTGAGCTTGAATTTATTTATTAAAGTGGTTTCGCTTCCATTTAAATTTGTTGTTGTAAACAGACAGTTGGAAAGGTGATGAGGAGATTACGTTATGTTATAGGGTTACTATTCCATGAAGATTACATCACGCTTTAAAAACAGGAACAACGTCTTCTGTTTATACATGATTTTAATCAATTAATTTTGAGGTGATTTGAATAAGGTAGAATTTACCCCAAATATCTCCCAATTCATAACAGAAATTTCATTGAAGTTTGGTATTTTCTTATTCAGTATAGTATATAACTGTTATGGTTCTTTGTTCTTCAGTATTGTTTGTGTGTCATTTAACGAGATGTCTTCAATAAATATAACGGTTAGTGGAAAAGAAACTCGAATTTATAAGAACGGCAAACGTATATCTTTCATCGGCAGTTATGACGGCCGTATCTTCATCTCGGTGAATTTGAGTGCGTGAGAACCCCCTGGCATGCCAGTCCACTCAATTCCGCCATAGCCATCGTCGAGTCCATAGTGACCATTCAAATTAGAATGATCGCAAGATTTGAACCACCAGCCCCCTCTTTGTGAAGCTGCGCAGTTCCCCGTAGCCTCATCGTGATCTGCGTCGCTCGTTGAGAATGACATGTTCCTGTGATAGTCGAGAGCATCGTCCCCTTGAATTAAGCAATAAAAAGATGTGATATTCGACTTCTGCAATACTGTACACTTATATACATCGCATGTGATGACAATGTACGTATTTATGGGTGAACGCATGATATTTAGTACGAATATCGGAAGAATGAAAATTCCGAACCTGATACCTAAAAGAAAAGATAATTTGTAAAAAGCTGATGTCGTTAGAGATGATTGAGGTAACATTGCAAGCCTACCTTAATATTTTTACTATTTTGGTTTGGTCGTGTCACTTCCTTTTCATTTTAATGTCGAAATTTCGAGAGGACTATATATTTTCATTTTATGTGCAAACTTAAGACCTGAATTATGTTTCTAACCCAAAGAGGCGGATGGATGAGGTGAACATCCGCAAGATCTTTGCATTGTATCTTCAGGCAGGGATCCAGGGAGTTAGAAGTCGTACAACCGCCCCCTTTTTCTAATACAAAAAACAATCAGAAGTTCTTTTGCTATCACAAGCTAGCGTCTTAACCTTATTAAAGAGAACTAATGTCTATTTAGTTCTTAGAACTTACCATCTGAAGTCTATAATCCCATTGGAGGAAGAGCCCGGGAGGGTGACCCTCGATCCTCCCCAATGGGATTCCGCTCCCTCTGTCCCTGATATTGTATAATATTGTCACGTTGGTGCAGGTCCCTCCCCCCCCCCCTGGCATCCCACTTTTGAATTATTTAACATATTTAAAAAACCCTCTGCTGTCAATCCATTATAACGCAAAATATTATGAAGATGGAGTGTAAGTTCAGTGGTGAACGCCGATGCCTTTCAATCATCAGGTCCCCGGTTCGAGTCACTCCCAGATTAATGTATGTCGTCCAGTTACAGAGTTGTTGACAATTAACAATTCATAATCATGGACGTTAAATATGAATGTAAGAGACTGACTTCGGTCAGCTTGCGGCTTTGATAAGCCAATGATGGCTTCTTCGCGAGTTCCTGATTGCAGGAGGATCTAAGATATACATACATGGGAAATGGACCAATTATGTTCGTTTTATGTAACCGAACTTCTAGCATGATACATTTTTAATCTAAGACTGAAGTAGTTGATACATCCCGTAACCGCAGGTTTCGTTGAACTTGTCAACAGCATAGATGTTCCATTAACAATTGTACTGTTACCTGGAACTGTAAATTGTTATTTAGGTCTACGAAAAGTAAGCATAAACTTGAAAACGACAGAGCTGATTTGACTAACTTTGAATGTGCCTGTGTTGGGTTAAAAGATGACTTGAGGTACAACATTTGATATGTTGTTAATCGTTAACGCATACTCCTATCAGCACTGAGTATATTGCTACACCGCTTTCAATTCCAGCGAAATGACCTAAACAATTAATAACAAATGGACAATTTAGTCTAACAGACATATAATTACCTCCGTCATACGTTACACATTGCCAATAGAAAAACACGAGACTTTCATGGCTCCAGATAGCATTCTTAAAATGCATTGCAACCTTTACAATATAAAAGGGGGGGGGTTGGACATCTTGCAACGATACTCTGTTGTTAATATGAATTTAAAAGATCATGTTTTGGTTCAGGTATTAAGATTCATTAAACAATAAATCATCATTCATATTTTAACCTGCTGATGAGATGCCAGAATCATCTTCAGTTAAGCCTGACATGAGCCTTACAGAAATATATTTTTAATCTGAATCTCTTGAAAACCGAAGTAGTTATAGAAACATTATATGCACTCTTAATTCCTCGCTTTCGCTCTAGGGCACTGACATACACAGACTGTCTAACATCCTGTCTAAAGTTATCCTTTAAACCGATTAATAACTCTCCGAGACTATCGGTTGAGATTACACCTACCACTATTTCCGGAGTAAACCCCCAGCAAAAGACGATAGTAATTGCCCGAGTCACCAACACGAAAGTGATCATATGATGCGTAGTAGGGGTGTCCGTGTTTGTTTCGAAAATCAATTCGTAACTCGTAGTTCTTCTGAGCGGTGAGGTAGGCAAGTTTTTCATTACCGAGCCAGAATTCTGTGTTTAGAAAGCCGAAGCCATTTTTATAATCAGTCCAAAGTTTATCAAAATTGACTGATCCGTCCAAGCGGCGTTGAATCACCTATAGGGTAGGAATGTGAAAAGCGTGATCATCAAATCTAAAGATATCGTATATATGATACCATGTCATGTACCACGAGGTTTTGTTGACCAGACGTATGCGTCAAGTGTCAGGACCATTTCATTCCTTGTAGAGCTGAGTGAAGTAAAGCGGGTACGTTCGGAAATTTGAATTAACGTTCCAAGACTTTAAGACTTACTAGACATTTTTATGCGAAGGATAGATATGAAAGCTGTCAGGCAGAGTAATAGGAAGTAAATGACTCGTGCGCGCTTCATCATAGGTTCCCCAGTCATCTATCTTAGTAGAACATAAGACATCCATCATGGTTGATCTTTGCATAAACCCCCATAGACTGACAACTCCCGTGCCCTATAAGTTCTACTGTGATAGGCGGAATATAATAAACAAGTATCACAGTCCAAACAAGCGAGAAGAATGAATAAATTAAAGAACAAAAACGTTGTTACCGTCCATCCTCCTTCGTCAGTGTCGAAATCGCAATACACATTGAATGCACCATATCCGTCTGGTTGAATTTGGTGTACCCCACTGGCTTGTGAATGACAGTGAGCCTGTATTTCGCTACAGTCGCGATACATCACTAGTTGAGAGGTGGAAGGGCATTGGTAGTGTGCATTTGGGGGGATAGTCTCCTAAAAAGGTAAAGACACTGACAATATTAACAACAATAATATATATTCTTCTGCCCCTCTCCCCTTGTCACTTCTTTTCTCATAGCTCTTTTCCACCCTTTTTTTCTCCTCACCTTTCTGTCTTTGTCCTTCTCTAGTTTATTCCCTACAACCAACCCTTAATTCTCTCTTTGTCCCTCTACTGTTGATCTCCCAACTCTCCTCTTCCCCTGTTGGTTTCTTTCTTTCTTCTCTCCGTCCCTTGTCTACTAATTCCCTTACATATATCTCTTTGTGTTCACCATGCTCGTTGACCTGTCTATATACCGTTGGTGTTTTTGTTCCTTAAGTTACTGCAACTTGTCATTAAGCCTCTGAAGAAGGTCCTTCTAGGATCGAAACGTCAGACGACCTTACTTTTACACAACCATAATATCATATAGAAGAAAAGATTAATGTAAGACAAAAAATGTAAGACAGATGAAGGATCTTAGGGGTTTCGAATGGTCAGTTACTAAACTCGTCTTTCCCATTTTCTTTCATCTCCTTTCCAAATGTTGACCTAACCATGAGTGCCTTAGCCCCAGTCCCATCAATCCCAGTTGTAAATATTGTTCTCTTTCAGTCTGAAGGCAGTTCTTTTATGATACTAAGTCGCTGGGCTTGTAACCTGACGTCAGTGGCTTTTCGATTAACAGTTTTAGTTCATTTTGAATATTTACAATCCATTGCAGATGTCAAAACCGTTGATGTTTCCTGGAGGTAAAAGCCATTTACTTTGGCCGGTCAGGGAACGAACCCAAGATATCCCATATGGCAGGCTACATTCCTCCTGTGCAACCGCTCTTTGTGCCGCTCGACCACAACCCTGTATCCAGAGAGTCCACGGATACATTAAATACCCTCTTGCTTAATTAATCTAATTATTTATTCATAATAAATTCTGATTTAGACATAATTGGTCTTATTTCTACCTTATATAATAATGCAAGTCGGAGTAAGTTTACGGTATCTATGAAGAAACTTATTTGGAAAATTCCGATGGTTCCTTTAATTGAAACCGAACATTCCCTTCTGTATTTTTTTTATTTCCATATATTGTTTAGCAATATTTAGCCTTAATATAAGATGAGCGGTTACAACAACACCAACACAACCCATGGGGGCTCTAGCCACCGTCACCAACTACACTACAAGTTACGATCCACATATGTTCTTCAATTCTATTTTTCCGACATCCATCGAGAGACATGATATTGTCCGTCAACACAGTTATCTAGATTTTTATTGACAATAAAATATAATATAAAATTTACAAGTACTTATGCTGACAACTGTCATATATTAACCTTGCTGTTTCTGTAATAAGCAATTATATTTTGTTGAAGAGTAGATGTTGTATATTTTTGTTGGTCTTCTGTTTTCAAGAAAAATCAAGAAGTAAATATGATCAAGAAACTTAGTACCGACTGACTTACAATGCAGTCTGAGTGAACATGTGACAAGTTCTATCGAAAAGTTTTCCAAGAAGTCTGACGTCGACATTTGGTGCAGGTGATATAATCATAACAATTAAAATTGGTTTATTATTGTTATTTTAGAGTTAGTAGTTATACCAATATCAATGAATCTAAACTTTAATCAATTTAAATATGTTAAACTATATATTATATATTTTTCGGTATGGGTCTCCAAATATTCACGATTAATCAAGTTGCATGATTGAATGTAGATCAGCAATTTATATGAACCATCCAACTTCCTTAGCTTTCTTTCTTAACTTCTTAACGTTTGATTTACCTTATCGTCCAGCCCGAGAGCAATGTTCCCAAAGATTCTTGTGGCCACAACCACCATGATGATGGTGAAAGTCATCATTCCTTCGAGTAAACTTGTAATTCTTGTCCGTAAACGTCTCGTTGAATAATGTCTCAAATCTTTTTTATCACATTCTTATATTCGTAATATTTGTTACTAAGATATATTACTTGATTAATTGCATCTTTATTTCGTGTGTTCATCGAGAGGTGTTTGATTAGTAATACAATGCCAAACAGTCCTCACCTGTTTCTAATTATAATTAGTTAGTCAACGCCTACACAGAACCTGCTTTACCAAAATGAAATATATAAACCAAGCGTTACATGGTATTAAGGTCCACATATTACCTTTGTTACACAAAATTATCAATTGTGTTTACTTTGCGGTTGATATAAAAAAAAATAAAGCAATTAATTAAAATCCAACCTACAAAGTTGATTTCTTGCCTTGAAGGCAATGTCAACACTCGTACGCAGTATGTAAATTAACATTTTAAGTATTTGTACTTCTGCTGTAATTGACAATGACAAATAGGATTCATTTTGCAGTAGCCGATATGAGCAGTTGTTTGTTCAAAGGTTTTTTACTCTCTTTGATAAATTACTTGAAAGAAACTGAACGTGGAAGGAAAAATATAAATATTCTGAGGTTTTCTGTGATTCCTTTCTACCTCTTGATATAACTAGTCTACACGATGCCAATAAGTCAGTATTCCAACACTTCTCTATCACAGAAAACCTGTCGTAAATAGAAATAAGAGCAGAATTTCCTTCATAAAGGTTACCAAACTGGAAAAGTATTTTGAATTTGATTTGTAACTTTT
>JAIPMN010030859.1:2196-13522 GCA_020650975.1 Apostichopus californicus
AGGCAGCCGTTGTTTATTTGTTGGTTGCTTTGTTAAGTGCTGTATAAGTGTTTGATTTCCTCAAGATGTGCAGCTTGAGACAAGTACAGTCCCATAATAATATAGACTGAAATATATTTATAACAGACTGTATTGGGTTTTACTCCCAGGGATAGGTGTCATTTAGTTTGATATTAATAAGAACTCATTTGATAAGAAAATGATTCTATTTGAGAGACATAAGTTAAGACACATGCTATTTAAATAACTTTAATTATCACAATCCTTTGAATTGTTACCATGGATACATTCTTCTTTTATAGGATGTCAGTGTTGCCTGGAGTGATCCAGGACTGATAACAGAGGCCAAAGATGCAACTAACGGTAAATAAACAGGTCATCCTGCAGAGTCGACTTCAAAATCAAACTTCCTGCCCTCCTGTCAGGAATATGTTATTGATTGCCATTAGTTTGTTATATTATTGTTAATACTTGTAACTGCACTTGTGCATCTTTCATATATAATCCCGATCCTATGCAATGGATATTGTTTCAGGAAAACTTAACATATTAGAGTATTTTAGACATTTTGCACTTTTTTTACTCTTCTTCAGCTGCTTTTCTTGCCCCAACTCTGACGATTCTTGCTGTGGTGTTGTTTGTTACCATTGTGATTGGCATAATAGTGTTTCGATGGTAAGTCTGTTCCCAATGTTTTATAGTATGGATGTCCATTGACATCTTTGATGTTCATCACTCATGCTTTTGAATCAAGTTAACAACATTTCACATAACAAATATACTAAGCCAATGCCAATTTCTACTTTGATTATATTTTTTTTTAAAGAACGTATTGTGTTGTTGGTACAAAATACAGTAGCTAGTATTAAATCCGTTATTAGGAATTAAAAGTGTGTTGCTCTGAAGTACAAATTGTTCGTAAGAACAGAATTATAAATGGTAATTAATTATAAGGTATTTATAATTTTTTCCTATGATTTAATAACTCTACTGTAAAATGATAAAAATTGTTTGGTAAAATTTAGTCATTCATGATTTATTTTATTTCTACCAATGAGGATTGATAGAGAATGGCTACACTGGACTGACTTGTTATTCATGGGTAAAGCTTACCTTGGTTCAATTTCTATCTTAATTTCCTTTTTTCTTTTTCTCTTCATTTATTGTTTAGGTATCTCAGAAGGAAGAAATCAGATCCTGGAGCAACTGCAGGTAAAGTTGTAGATTTACATTCAGGAGGAACAATTATTCTTTTACAAAGTCTTTAAAAATGACTAAACATGTCAGTAATGTCACTTATAGGCAAGTATTTGACTCAATTTTGATCAAACTTGTTGGTTTTGAGACTGTCCAAAAGATTTGGAGTACTGGCCAACTTACATGTATATTGCCATGAAGTTAAAGTAAATGAAAGAAAATTTTACAATGGCAACTGTACGTTTCATACAAAAAGTGTCTTGGGTATGAGTTCACATTGAAAACATTAATTTGCTTCCTAATTGGAAGGTTTCTTAGTTTGATGAATTCAAACCTTCTGCCAAATTAATACTCAGTATGAAGTGTGCAGACCAAATGCAAGCTTCCTTAAATGTGATCATGCATGGTCTTATATTTAAGATTCATGATACAAGTCACTAATTGGCATCTAGTTATGTACAAGTTTCAAAGTATTGGAGTGTTATTGCCTATTAAGTACATGATAACAGTATTACTTCTATATAGGTGATATACTATGGCTGACATCATTACATGATAAACAGTGTTTCTTCTGTATATGTGATACTATGGCTGAAATTAGTACATGTATCAGTTCTACTTTTATATATGAGATATATTGTGGCTGACATTAGTAGCCTACATGATACAGTTTTGCTGATAGATATGTGTTACTACGGTTGACATTAGTACATGATAAACAGTGTTTCTTCTATATATGTGATACTATGGCTGACAATAGTACATGTATCAGCTTTACTTCTATATTTGTGATATAATATGGCTGACATTAGTAGCCTACATGATAACAGTGTTACTGATAGATATGTGTTACTATGGCTGACATTATACATGGTACATGATAAACAGTATCTTTTTTTCTAGATATATGATACTATAGCTGACATTAGTTCATGATAAACATTGTTTCTTCAATATATGTTATAGTATGACTGACACTATTTAAAATATAGTAGTGTTACTTCTATAACAAGCATAAGTGCATACTAGCGAGTCAGATTTAAAAATTGTTTTTGATGTTGGAATTCTTCATAGCAACATGTCTTTGATTCAGTTTCTATAGTTCCTTCACATGATCATGATTGCATGATACTTCAGAATCGCAATGTGTCTTTGATTTATGGTTTTTACACAGCTCCATCTCATGTTTATGCAAGACACATACCTTTAACAACTCATGGAATTAATGCAGATGATGCAGATGATGCAGAAGGTGGTGCATATGAAGTACCAAAGAAGACATCATTCTCAGCTTTAGAAAAGACAGGCAATTGCACTGACTCTGATGATTATGCAAATGGAGGTTATGTTGAATATGAAATATCTAACAAAGAAAGGGAAAGTGACAGTTACGATGATGTGGAAATTGAGAATAAACCAGGCATAACGGGCAGTGAAATGGATCGTGAGGTGATGGACATTTGCAAAGTAACACTTGATAAGAGTGGCTTGGGTAATCCAAACATCCCGGATAGAGGACCCTTACCGATCATTGATATGTCACAAATGGGTAGGTCTTTGGATGAATGTTATGAGGAACTTCCAGGAACTGCAAAATCCAAAGATGTGGTTGCTTGTAGAGTCAAAATCAAAGATTTACCGAAGCAGTTACAGGATAAAAATTCTGTCCCAGAAGATACTATCACAGATGAGTTTATGGTAAGCTTACTACTCAATCATGGATGAACCTAGGTGTTTTGATAATCACAGATGAGTTTAACGTAAACGTGCTGCTCTATCATGGATGAAACTAGGTGCTTTGATAATCACAGATGAGTTAAAGGCTGGCAAGTATACTGCTATATTGTGGATGAACCTAGGTGTTTTGATTATCACAGATGAGTTGAAGATAAGCGAACTGCTCTAACAAAAATGAACCTACAGTAGGTGATCTGATAATCACAGATGAGTTTAAGGCATGCATACAGCTCCATCATGGATGAATCTAGATGTTTTAATACTCACAGATGAGTGTAAGGTAAGCTTAGAGCTCTATCATGGATGAACCTAGGTTTTTTGATAACCACAGTTCAGTTTAAGGTAAGCATACTGATCTATCATGTATCAACCTAGGTGTTTTGATAATCACAGATGAATTAAAGGTTTAAGCATACTGCTCTATCATGGATGAAACTAGTTCTTTTGATAATCACAGATGAGTTTAAGGTAAGCTTACTGCTCTAACATGAATGAACCTAGGTGTTCTGATAATCACAGATGAGTTTAAGATAAGCGTACTGCTCTATCATGGATGAAGCTAGGTGTTCTGATAATCACAGATGAGTTTAAGATAAGTGTACTGCTCTATCATGGATGAAGCTAGGTTTTTTTGATAAACACATATGAGTTGAAGGTAGCTTACTGCTCTATCGGTTGCAGCCTATGCCATGGGTATCTCAAGCAGTGCTTCTCTTAGAAATCCCTAACAGAAGATGACTGGAAGCAGTGTTTAAGATTCTTTTATCTGCTTTCTTTTTCAAAATTGGTCTATAATGAGGATTGTTTGTTTTGTTCATGTAGTGGCCCTTTTGGCTGAACAGTTCTTGTTTTCGTACACCATCCCTCGCATCCTTCGCGTGAGATCCAGGCTTGTTCTCCTTGTCCAATGCTCTTAAACAACATACCTAACAGAAGCAGTGAGTTTATCTACACTGCCCGTGGCTGTATATTAACACAAAGGCATACAACAGAGCCCGATTTAACTACACAAGCGATATAATTGCAGTCAAAGTTTACAAATTCATCCATTTTCGAAAAAAAAAACATTTCTTGAATAGAAATTGAAAGTCAAGTAGTAAGGAACACATAGGCTGCGTATACTAACAGTATGGTCTCCACATACGTTCTCACCGAACTGGTACACTAAGAATGATGGCTTACAGTGTGTGCAAAGTTCTGGTAAAGTTTATTTCTTTCCTTGTCTTCTCTGGGAACTTTACAAGAAAAAGCTTTGGTGCAGTGTGGTGTCAGAGTTATTGTTTCAAAGCCCTATGCAACCCATTTCTGTCATCGAGCATCCTCTCACAAGCCCCTAGCTTCATCTAATCGATCGGCCGTTAGTCAGAGTTAGGCTAAAAAAAAGGGCAAATTGTGACTTTTGTGGTCCGTTTAGTGCACATCCAATGCCATTTGAAGATAATTAAATGCTTCATTCTGATACCCACATCTTTGTAAATACCTCAGAGTTTTCTGGGGCTTTGCCTCTTGGTCCCCCACCAGGATGTGCCCTGGACCCCACCAGGGTCTTTAGGCAAACCCTTGGACCCACAAGCTCCTGCGGTGCCGTTGGGTCATTCCGACCTGACACCTTCATTTGCCCCTCCAAGTATTAAGACCACTAGCCACTGCTCTATCATAGATTATATGCCTATTGCTCTGTCATGGATAAGTTTCATGTCCGTGAGATGGTGATGGTAAATTTCAGATCTGTGAGATGGTGATAAATGAGTGTGACATTGTTGAATAAGGATTGCATGCTAAAGGTATTCATCATTAGTGAGAACTTTCAATGTATTGGCGATGTTAATAATATGTGGCCATGCAATTAAAATTATCGTGAATATTGGCTTAGTCAAGAACTTGCCAAATAAAACAGATCAAACCTAAAAATTGTCTCGACATTTCACAGAAACTACCACATGGCCAGCAGCATCCATGGACTGTTGGGACTCTGAAGGATGAGAACCAAGACAGTGGAATATTACCTTGTAAGTGAACAAGTCCCAGACTACACATTCAATATAATGGTCCAGTGTATCTAAATGGTGTTGTAGGAATGCACAATATTGGAACAGGAAAGATCAATAAAGGCTGTATGCCATCTCAGACAGTGAGTTAAATCTTTTCTTCTCAAGCTTGTGTTGCTGATATGTTGTTCCTTGATTGTGGGAAATTGAAGCACACTTTAGTTGGCATAACTCCATGGAGCTAGCTCTGCTCCTTGTTCTCTACTTTGCATAATATTCTGATAGTATCAAAATTGCTCTTTGTTTCTTCAGATCAAGGCATTTCGACAAAGATAACTTTTACAACTGCCTTTAGCAACTGAAGGCAAACAGATTCATAACTAACTCTGGTATAGTTTAACTTAACTTTCATGTCAAATGTCACACAGTCTCATGGTGCATTCTTTTTTTACAAAGATGAAAAGTAATTGAGAAAGACAGAGAGTAATTCTTTGGAATAATCACCTGTTGACATCTTTATTTCCCTACAGATGATCATTCAAGAGTTAAACTCCATAAGGACTCTAGTGGGTCCGATATTGGCTACATTAATGCAAATTACATCAAAGTAAGATATTCAATCTGAGAGAGTCCTTAAGCTCAGCTTGCTAAACAAAAGAAATGGTTCAATAATAGATAAATCTTTGCATAATATATCTGTGGTAGCATGGCAGCACTCTTTCACAGGAAATTCTTTATTTTGTATTATATTTCATTTCTATTCTTTTGCAAATTCTATTGTTTTTTTTCATGTGTGGCAACAAAAGGGTTGTGGTAAACTAACTTTCTTTATATTGGTGTTTATATGATTGCAAATGTATGGTATCAAGCTTACATATAAGACATGTTGCTGCTTTATATGTTTGCACTAGAAGATATTTCAGTTGCCCAGTTGGTAAGGAAATATATGTTTGCAAAGTTTAAGGTGTAAATGTGGATGTGGCTCAATGAAACCAGTAGACATGACTCATTCTATGATCATGTGGTGCAAGTATAGATAATCAGCCAGTATTTACAGCTGATGTCATAGTTAAGCGGTGCAGGTTGGTGACATAACTGCAGTATACCCATCGCAGAAAAACAAACTAATCAAGAATGGCTGTCAGACACAACTGAATGCAAACATTTGCATCAAATATCTTCTCTATTTGATAGCAATGTTATGCTTGTTCATATTCAATTCTTAGTTTTTATGTACTGAAACACATTTGTTTTGCTTTGTTAGCTATGATAGGACTCAGGTACAGCACACATTAAATTAGAAATGTTTTTGTATGTACATGGGACCCCAAAATTATTGTATATAATGTATGTATAGATACACTTATTAAGATTACCATGAATACAAAATCATAAACATTTTATATCCTCTTCGTGCATATTGAAGTTTGACAGAATAAAAGAAAAAAATGTCTGTTTTGATAGTTTTGATGATCTTTGGATTAATCATATACAAATTTACACTTTCATCTGAAATTTTAAATTGTAGCCTGCTATTTTAAAGGAACTAGTCAAGTTCTAATGCTGATATGTTATATGAATCAGTGATGTGCAGGATTCTAAGGTGGGATGGGGAGTTTGGTGTTGGGATGAGGATGAGGATGGAATCTTTAGTTTCCTAGACTAATTTTTGTAGGGGTATGTACCTGCAGGATGTGTTGTAGGTGGATGAAATAATGTTACAAAAGATAAGTGTGGTTTCACAGTGTTTGAAAGAGACTCCCAGATAGTGTGGTGCTTTCCCAGAAAGAGCTTTAAAGCTTAGACATCAGATGGTGCATTGCAAGGCATATTTAGACTCACCTTAGGTCTAAGGGTAAAGTAGTGCTGATAAATGCTTTTGAAGCGTGAAAAGATCCCCTGACTGATGATGGAAGTGGGGAGGGAGTCATGCCACCCCAGCCCTCCCCTCTATTGTGTACACCACTGCTATGATTGAAATGATGACCATGGGTTTTAAGTTGCTCACAAACATCACTTTTTTGCAACAGTATATTTTTATTAAAGACCCTGTGCTCTTCACTGATTACATGTAGTTTAGATTGCAGAAATCATAAGCAATTTTATATAAATTTCTTGCTCTTACTTTAACCATTATAAGATGACTCAGCTATTTTATATTGATCATATTACTATCATGATTATTTCACTTCTAAGATATCAGTACGTAAAGTATTTCATACACTATATGCAAACCTCAATTCTGGGAATATCAATTAATGCCATGAAATTAAAAACTATAGTCAGTAATTAAATTTCTCAGAATAAACTTTGCAGCAATTAGAGACAGTTTCATTTTTCTCTTTTTTGCTTTGCATTTAGTTTTGTCATGAGATGAAACTTCCAAACTCACATGTTGGACTTTTGTTAATATTTTTAGGTGCAACACCCACAGACATTTATTGCCTCGCAAGGTATGTATTTATAGTAATGTAAAGAAATATTTATCCAAGCTTGTGTGTATTATGAATCTAATTTTATTTAATTTAGATTCCTAGTTTGTTTGATGCAGATTCATTGTTACATCAAATGGTAACTGGTTCATATATGTATTCCATATGCATGCATATCTTCCTTATTTTAGTTATATTACATATATTTGCATATGGTAATTGTGTCCTGAATTTATTTGTTATGATTATTACACACCATTGTAGTTACATGTAACCGCTCGCCAATGCTTGTAAGATTTGCTTGTTTTTATAGATCCGAATGAGAGGACAGCTGAGATGTTTTGGAAAATGGTCTGGTTTGAGAAAGTGGAGGTCATTGTTAATCTCTCACAGCCAAAGGTAATATGTTTAAAACAAAGAATTCATGTTTTGTTTTTCTCAAATAAAACTTTGAACATGAACGATACCAGAGTAGATTGGAGATCTGTGAATCCTCCTTGGCACTCAGGTGTTATTTTTAACCAGATTCTTCAACCATACTGCAGTCTGCTTCTTAATTGAAGTGAATGTGCACCACTGTTACTATAAACATGCACCATCTGCAGCTTCTATTCCATTTATATGCATGTTTATATATTGACTAAGAAGAATTTCTCCCAATTTGCTGTATTCAATTACTCCTGTTCATACCATCAACAAAAATTAATGAAGAGAGAGAGATCATGCACATGGCATTAATGTTTTCATAATATTTTATAATTATGTTCATTAATTGAATGTTACATTAACTAAATGATATGCTGTAATATAGTTTTGCTTTATGCTTATTTCCACTGGACTAGATGTCGTCTTTCCAGTACTGGCCCATCTCAGAAGGAACTAACAAGATAATTGGAGATTACACTCTGATCTGGTATAAGAGTTCAATGGAGGATCTAGATTTATCAATTAGAGAGATAAAGATTGTCAAGGTACGCTCTATCTAATGCATACTTACATAAAAGAATATATATAGCCAACAACTGCTTACTAATTACCTAGAAAAAGGTGAAAGTATTATGTACATTAACTCTGATTATGTTCAACTTCTGTTTAGTATCTGCAGACCCAAGAATCATAGCTTATTCCTCTTTCTTTAAGTACATAATGTCATATATACAGTAAATAATTCCTCTGGAAGACATTAATCACTTTCCTTTTTCTAACAGGGAGACAAACTCCATGAAGTTAAGCTCTGCCATTTTCTCTTCTGGCCTGAAGACAGAATTCCTTCTCAGTCGGTTTTATTCATCGATTTTATCAAGAAAGTAAAGGCTCTCAAGACTACCAGGTCCCAACCACTTCTTGTACACTGCAAGTAAATCCTTTCAAAAGATATTTTGCTCCTTTCTACATTTCTTGAAAGAATTACCATATGCTTTAAGGATTTAAATCGAAAAACTGTCTTGTTTAATGTGTATCTGGGTGACAGGTTTATAAGGCTAGTGTGAGGGTGGGTATTCATTTGTATGTTGTTCATTGGTAACTTCAAGGAGAACTGTCTGGTTGTGTCTTATTTTGTGTTGATATAAAATATGTCCTTGATTTTATATGGTTGTCTTTCAGTAATGTAGTTGGTCCTACAGGTACATTCATTGCTCTATATTATCTTATGGGTGACTTTTAAGGACAGCAAGAAGGCCAGCCTGGTTGTGTCTTATTTTGTGTTGATATAAAATGTGTCCTAGAGGTAATATGGTTTCTTTCAGTAATGGAGTTAGTGCTACAGGTACATTCATTGCTCTATATTTTCTTATGGGTGACTAAGGCCAGCAAGAAGACCAGTCTGGTTGTGTCTTATTTGTGTTAATATATAATATGTCCTTGATAATATATGGTTGTCTTTTAGTAATAGAGTTGGTGCTACAGGTACATTCATTGCTCTATATTGTCTTATGGGTGACTAAGGACAGCAAGAAGACCAGTCTGGTTGTGTCTTATTTTGTGTTGATATAAAATGTGTCCTTGATGTTATATGGTTGTCTTTTAGTAATAGAGTTGGTGCTACAGGTACATTCATGCTCTTTATTGTCTTATGGGTGACTAAGGACAGCAAGAAGACCAGTCTGGTTTTGTCTTATTTTGTGTTAATATATAATATGTCCTTGATGTTATATAGTTGTCTTTTAGTAATAGAGTTGGTGCTACAGGTACATTCATTGCTCTATATTGTTTTATGGGTGACTCTTAATGATAGCAAGAAGACCAGTCTGGTTGTGTCTTAGTTTGTATTTATATAAAATGTGTCCTAGAGGTTACATAACATCTCATAATCACATAATTATTACATAATGAGTGGAACCTAATAGTTCAGATCTTCCATTTACTTTAAGTTGCCCATCTAAAGGCTATGTGCAGTGACCTTTGGTAAGGTTTGGCAAGGTTGATATGGAAATCATACTTGTGATTTGGCATGGGCTTTGTAAACTACATTCGACTTTGGTTTCTGTCTTACAAAGGTTTCTGGACTATCTTCACTGATCATATATGTCAAGGAATATTCCAGTGATCAAACTTGATATCTAAAAAAAAAAGGCAAATTTTCAGTACTAGTAGGTGAATGCCACAGAATTTTGTATTGTTAAGATGAATATTTGTTTCTGTATAATGTACGAATCATATATCTTTAGCGGCAAAGCATATTCATGAAAATAAACATTGGCCAAACTTTGAGAACACAATACATTGGCAGATACTTGGCATATATGATTAGCAACACAAACAAAATGATGATACAATAGTACAGAAATGTGCCATGATGACATCACAGACCACCCATTGTGACTATAGTCATCATAATCTATCAACAAATTGACTATTTCAGTCTTCCGTTCAAGTGCCGGCCAGATTTATTGTGATGGTGAGATTCCTCCAGTACATACAGTATACGTTTGTCTTTCAGTAATGGAGTTGGTGCTACTGGTATCTTCATTGCTCTGTATTGTCTGATGGATGACTTGAAGGACAGCAAGAAGACGGGTCTGAGTGTGTCCTCTTTTGTCAATAGAATGAGGAAGGACAGAGTGAACATGGTAGAAAATGAGGTAACTATTGATATAAGTTTGAAATTTATCCAGTGGTTGGTAACTATCTAAGGAAGGGTTGAGTTGCCGACCACCGAATAAATTTGGATATGGCACAATATTACATATGTATAAAATTAACAGATGATTTGATTTCCAGTTGCATAACATTTAATTAAATTCTCTAGTTGTATAAACTATGAGATATATAAATTATTTGCATAGGTATAGGCAAGTAATGATAACTAAATTTAACTGATAAATGCATTAATACTGGTCTTAAAGACCTCTTCTCTGCTCTGTACACAGAACAGATATCTATGTGTTCTAGTCCTGCTTCTTTCTAGATCTACACACCATCTTTCCACTGGCTAAGGGGACTCCTCAACCACATATTGGCCAAGTACTTTAGCCAAACAATTGGCTACTGCCCTAAACACAAAAGAAGAGAATTTATAGGGCTTCATTGGATCAAGGAAGCTAAATTGCTTAGTGATATGTCCTGATGTAAAACAAATTTGAATATATATTTATGCATAATTACATCTTTTTATTTCAATATATGCGTTTCTTTTGAACATATTGTTTTATTTTTGTACACATTATACTGTTTCTAGGTTCAGTACTGGTTCCTCTATGATTGCCTGGTAGTAGATTTGTTGTCTCCAGAGAAAACAGTACAAGAGGATGAAATTAACTTGGAAAAACAGAAAGATGAATTTAAGGTGAGGCAGGGTTATGTATGTATACTTAACTTTGAATCTCTATTCATGAGTTGTTTGTTATCTAAAAGGACGATATCCGATGATGATGATGATGATGATGATGATGATGATGATGATGATGATGATGATGATGATGATGATGATGATGATGATGATGATGATGATGATGATGATGATGATGATGA
>JAIPMN010030867.1:0-10854 GCA_020650975.1 Apostichopus californicus
AAGAGAGATGACTCACCAATAAGGTAATTCTGTCTTTTGGTAAAGTCCTATCCTATCATCAATGGCTGTGATACTCACAGAGAAGACCAGACAAATGAGATAAACTAGAAAACAAGCAAATTAATAATTCCACAAAAGTATCCATCAAGTGCCTTTGTTAACCCTTTAAACCAAAACTTTTACTATCATGATTTGGATATGTAGTGAAAGATAGCCTAACCAGTCGCATCAGATAAACTAGAAAAAAAGCAAATTAATAATTCCACAAAGTATCCTTCAAGTGCCTCTGTTAACCCTTTAAACCAAAAAATGTTACTATCATGATATAGATATGTAGCAAAAGATAGCCTAACCAGTCCCATCAGAGCCTGCTTCAGGTAACAAGGCAACTAATCCATCGCAGTATCCTGACAGAACGAATCTGTATTCATCCTGTTCTCATTTGCTAATAGTTTACTATTAATACCATACTTGATCACTGTGGTCATTAGAAGACCAATTTTTTTAAAAAAATTTTTGGAAATAGTTTCAGAAACTATAGCGAAAGGCATTTCAGCCTGTTGTCAGAGGACTGTTGAATAAAAATGCCGCTCCAGTATATTATCACATTTGGATATATTTTGCACTAGTTTCAGAAACATTCTGCCACTCCAGTAACACATATTCTTTCTCACCAGGTGCTGTTCACCACAGTGCTTCTTGAACGAGTATAAGCTGGGACATAATTTAAGTAACTGAAGTGTTGAAAAATGTGGAATACCCCAAAAATGCGCTCATTGGAAGACCTTTACAGGATAATCGCTATGTACATAATTAAAACCTGAATGGTCAGTCAAAATCTTTTTTTCTAATTTTTTTTTATTGACCTTTACATCTCTGAGAGGTCTTTGTTTTCACAAATAGTTGGCGTTGAAAAACAAATTTGACACGGCCAGAATGCTTAGCACTTATATGAATTGATAGAAAGAAAGACTTACATATGCAATTGACTCTCAAATGTTTCTTTGAGCAGCTCCCTTTGTTAAGCTGAGCTATTTTAGAGTTGATGACATTTAGATATTTCTGGTTTTACATCTCCCCCCTGCCACCCCATCCCCACCACCCCCCCCCCCCAAATAAATAAAATGAAAAATGCAAGCTCAGTTTAAGCTATTACACCCACTTTGTAAAGTACTATTTAACACTGAAAAAGAGAGGAAACATTTTCCACTTGATAAATTGGTAAAATATGTCAAACAATAAACACTTTTGGTTTTGAGGAAGACTAATATATGTTATATTATTTATTTATTGTGGGGAAACTTTAATAGTTACTAGTAAGGTATTTTTCAGCCTTGTAAAGTAATGAGTAGAAGAGAGTTATTTTACCTAAGGTTGAGATAGCTCCAGTCTGAAAGGTTACCAGACCTCTGAAGAACTTTCTATCCGGCCTGCCGACGTCAAATCTGACAAACAAATATTCATAACTAGTCAACTAAAGTAAGGTTGGTTTTACATCTAGCAAATATCCATGGTTGTCATACATGAAATGCTCTCCCAAGCGGTAGGGAAAAAAACAATCCAAACCAGACTAAACTCTGAACTGGATAGTTTAAAGTTGTAAACCATTCGGTTCCCCCCGCCTCACCGACCCCCCCCCCCCACCCCAAGGAAACATGTGGATGCTTAGTACCTTCCAGGCCAACATTATACCTAGCTGTTAATATGATATCAAAGGAGAGGATAACTAGTCTTCATAAATCAAAGCCGACCATTTAGTTTAAGAAAGAATACTTTTTGTCTTCTTCCCGTTTCTTCATCTTAAAGTCCAACCTCACCTGTCGAATACCGACACTGTACAGACTGCGTACAGAAGATAGAATATGGAAGATGCCGACAAGGCCAGGCGACTGTACTGTTCTAAAAACTGCACCATCCCAGATGTATCAGAGTTTGGCATCTGAGACGAGAGCACAAAGACCACGATGCACTGCCATAGTGCGTACCCTGCCAGCAGGCCGTGGCAAAATAATGAACAGGTCAAAAATGCCTGATGAGATATCTGTTTTAACAACAACAAAAATAGACAGCATTGTTAAATTATACATCTTTGTAAGGAAAGAGGAAAGATATATATGAGATGCCTTATAAGATTGAGGGTTAACTGAAAGATTAAGATGCAAACATTTGTCGTGATGTAATAGTGAAGTGAAGAGCCTCAAGATGGGTTCCAAAATATGTTGAATTTGCTGGGTAAGCATGGATATCATATATATATATATAAAATATATATATATGTGAAACATGGAAACTTCATTATTTTGTTGTGACTGTTGTCAGGTATTTCAGGCAGCCATTTGTGCCTCATCAATATTTTTGCAATATGTTTTCGCTGGTAGTGTCAACTTTTGTACCGAAATTGAGCTTGATCGATCAAACTTCACGGAATCTGAAATTGGATGAAACTAAAATGATGACACATTTAGCAATTTTGTTTGGCTTCAAAAGAGCAAAATGTAGAGCAGAAAACTGTGTCGTAATCATGTAAATTCAAACCCAAGTAAGCACTGATTTGACAGAGAGAAGGGGCGGAAAGTGTACTCTGCTATCGGTGGGAGCCTACGTACAAAACGTTACATCTAGGAACTCACTAAAGCGGTCTGAGTCGTTGTGACTTTCGTTTCTTGAGGTATGTCAGCCTGAGCTTGAAGTTCTTGCTCCCTCCGTTTGGCCAAACGATTTTTGTCTTCACTGGTGAAGTCGCCTTCAAAAAGTTAAATGTTTACCATCTAGTGAGTCATAAGTAGATTTTTTCTTTATTTACCGTGGATATTCAAAACATCGCAAAAATATATCTAAAACTTTTTAAAGAGAAGTCCATCTACTAAACATTGCTTAAGTTACCAGCGGGAGATTTGATCACATAACTAGTACGACATTCTGTGGAAAACTCAAACTGCTATTAAATGAAGTATACACACAGGGGATCACTTCACTTATCCATCCAAAGCCCTCACCAGTATCCAAAACATCAACCACCTCCCCCCCCCCCCCCCATCCAAGGTTGTGGAATCCCATATTCAAACAGAAAAGTTACTCTTTCTCTCCATAAACAGGCGCCCAACAGGCTGGCTCGGGAGGATGGAGACAGAATTGACGGCAGGAGGTTCGGTCTTCGTCTCCTCTGCAATGATGTCCTCCTTGGAGACCATCAGATCAACAGACTGAGCTAGATAAAATATAAGTTTGGAAATGAAACATTAAATGTATTTCATAGCATCTTCTCAAAATCTCAACCATCTGATATGGAGCACATTTACCAGTCTCCCCTCCCCCCCCCCCCTTGACCTGATAATAACATCTGGTACAGAAGAATTTTAAAACGTAGAATAGGTTTGAACTGGATCCGTCACCTGTCATAGTTTTGTGGGGTTTGAATTTTAACAAATCTTCACAACTTAATCGGCTCCAATTTCTTCATGCGGTAAACGCAGACCTAGGATGTTACATACAGCATCAGAAAAACCGACCAAGAATGTCGGGTAGGCTGTGTAGGTGTTTAGATGATAACTCGAGCAAAAACATTGCAGACATTCTATACGGTAATAAAAACCACCGCGGAAAACAATTCAGATTTAAAAAAGGAGACGATAGCTTTGTAATTTTTAATTACAGATGACGTCGACAAGAACAGTAATTATGTATAAATTTACGATGGTACACTCTACGACTTGTCAAAGTAATTTTTAATAACCTGATATCATTTTGTGCATTTGCTTATCTTCATTCTTTGCTTCCTTTAAACTGATCAATCCTCTTATTGGCAAACTTATCACTAGGAGATCAAATTTGAAAACTGATATAAAGTCTTACTTTCCACATCTGCATGATAGTTTTCATCACCGGAGAGCAGGGGCCTAGAAAGGAAAGAAAAGGGAAAATGTTACGATATTAACATACTCCCCTGTTGTAACAAGTCACAACTCAAGCCACTGAGTTTCAAAAGTAAGGTAACGAGTCACGACTGGATTCCCTTGATTTCAAAAGTCGAGCGACATAAGAGGTGGTGAGGTTTTGGCCCCGTTAAGAAGACAATGTGGTCAGGTCAGCGATGTTCCTGAATCAATCATAGAACGAAACAAATAACTGAAACTTCACCTCATTGTGGACACGGTGCAAAGAAACGGTATTTAAGGATCATTTTTTTTTAGTCGATCTGACCCATGTCTGACATCCTCATCCCCATCCGCTCAATTTTGAAGTTTATCCGTCCGTCTGAAATAGTGTCGATAATTTCTTGCTGGTTCCATTTCATTACTAAACTTGATACTGAATTAAACCTTTCCATAACTATTGCATAGGCTTGTTCAACAGCCATGCAGTCAGCATCAATCAATCTATCTACAAATCAACCAATATATTACCAATCAATCAATCAATCAATCTATCTACCAATCAATCTATCTATCAAACAATCTATGTATCTATCTACCAATCCTTCAATCTATCTACCAATCAATCAATCTATCTATCAAACAATCAATCTATCTACCGATAAATCTATCAATCAATTGATCAATCCAGTAACAAGAGCTATTCTACCTCCATGAACTATCAAGAAGATGCTATCGGTTGGTACTTATCCTAAACAATTTCAATCAATCAGTCTATTATCTAGTGCATTGTACTGTTCTACCCGCCCGCCTACCCCCCCCCCCCAAAGAGCCAATCAATCAACCAACCACTCAATCAAATAAAACTGTGAAGTATACCTTCCCACATCATTGATTCATACATCTGTTGAATATGATTCCAATCGGTCCATGTCAATAACAACATCTCACGACAGTTTCATGTGTGGATTTAGACAAGGCCTCCAACTGGATTTATCTACTTTGAAATTCTTGCTACTATAACCTACACAGATGACTACCTTTAACAGTGCTTCAGCAATGTACCACCACCGAATTGATACACTTTCATTCCCTGTTATTATTAGTATTTCATGTCTGTTACCTTGACGACTTCTTCTTCCGTTTTCCCTTGCCACCTGTGATAGATCTCTGTGTCTGCTTCAATGGACTTCCGTCTACGTCGTCTGCAAAATAGAGTAACGTCGATACAAGAATATCGAATATAATTTAAGCAGCAAAATATACTATCACCCTACAGTTCTGTCGAAATGGTAACATTCATCAAAATATATATATATATATAATGAAAAACCACATTTCTTGGATGTCCCAAATTTTACTGCTATTTAAATACATCTGAGAAACTAAACCTCTAAAACCCAAATCTGGATGGTAATTGATAAAATCAAATTACCTTTGAAAGTAAGCCATGAGAATACCATATGATGTTTGGCTTACCCAGCATGTAAATCTAAGTTTCCACAGATTTAAACTCTATCATGATCCAAAGAACACACAAATAAATTTTGACAGGTCATTTCCATTATGGAATCTCTGTGGAAGCCCTGAATGGGAACTACAAAATAGATAATACAGCCAATGCCAGTTTAGCGTCCTCTTGAGGCTATAAGACACAATATGCTTGCCCAAATCCCACCCCCCCCCACTCACCCCCCTCTCCTTATTAAGTTTTCCTGGCACAACCCGAAATAGAAAGTTATTATGGTATGTCTTGGCTGTAAGCATTCAAGAGGGTCCTGCCACCTACGGGGCCCCCTTCACCTTGAGGGACCCTTTGGAACTTGGCTCATCTGGTTATTGGATAATCTGACAATCAGTAGCTTGTAAGCCTTACCGACATTGCACTCATACATTGACATCACATTGACCTTGAATTAACTTTGACCTGATCATTTCCAATTCAAAGTTCAAACAGTCAACAGAATTTTTTTCTGAAGGTCGCAACGACCTTAGAAAATCAGGCACAATGTAGTTTGCCGACGGGACAGTATACCTTCCTTGCACAATACAGGAAAAACCAGATAAATCGGGACAAATGGTAATTATCAAACAACAATGGTTTGTTCCAACTGCTGACAGTTTGCATCACAAACCTCTTGGGGTCTTATTTTTGCTTTTTCTGTTCTTTGCAGTGAGGTGACCATTCGTTGGAAGACTGTCCTCAAGGATCTCGTTGCTCACTGACCTTTGAACTGTGGCAAGAAAATTTGAATATGATACGAAGACATATGATACATACACAAACATACTGAGATAACAAATGTCCCAAACTAACATAAAATAAACTACCTGACTATTCAGGTTTACCAGATAGAATATGTGGAATATAATATTTTATTTCTTTCTTATGCAAATAATGGCCATGATCCCTAAGCTTTTCTGCAATATGTAATGAATTTGCAATGAGCTTAAGATCTTTTAAGAAGCATTTCCCTACAATAAACCAGTTTACTTTGGTTAATTGTTTTAAACTAGAGATATTGACCATACTGTAACTACATGGTGTGTTTGGGTAATTGTTGTACAATAGAGATATTGACTGCATACTGTAACTACATGGTGTCCTAAACTTAAGAGATATATATACAAACCTCTTTTCTTTTTCCGACTAGCTGGTGATTTGCCTCTTCTCTCCAGTGATGGGACCTCTTGTGTTGCATTTTCTTCTTATGAAATAGAAGACGATAAAGGAATGAAAGAGTGTGTGTGGGGGTGGGGTGGGGTGAGGGTAAGATGCTAGTATAGGAACCTGGTGGCTAGAGTGACTTGTATGTTTACTATCACATAGATGCTGAACAGTAATAATATGCATCATTAATGGGAGTATATCTTCTACCCGAGGCTGGAACAGCTTCCAAGTAAGAGGACAAATCCTTACCCAGTGTTGTTTTCAAACTTTAATAGCACTGACATATTAGATGAAAGACTACAGTATGACCAAGCTCGGCGCAATAACAAGTTAAGGCCTCTTGGTCGGTAGCTGAAGTGAAGTGACGGATCACCGTTCAGAGAACAATATTTTTGAGACTTTTCTTTAGGAACACTCTTAGGAACGCTGTTAAGTATGGAACAATGGGAGTTCTTTGGTTGGTTGTGACGAGATAAGTATGTTGGCGCAAGAATTAGTGAAATGAACATACCCGCAAGACATAAACGTAGACATTGTAATACCAAATGATGATGAGTGAGACCTATGAGCAACCTGCATATCAATGCAGAGCAAACCATGTACTGTAAATCATTAAATTGCTTGTAAACTACAGTAAGCCTTCTACTGTACTTCCGATTCAAGGTTTACTTCTTTTATAATTTACTGTACAAACTTTGCAAGTCTTTGAATATTGTTTAAATGTCTGAGTGTTTTAAGATTCAGTACATAGTCATACCTAACTCTTCCTGCAAGTCTTTGTACATTGTTTAAATGTCTGAGTTTTAAGATTCAGTACGTAATCATACCTAACTCATCCTGCAAGTCTTTGTACATTGTTTAAATGTCTGAGTTTTAAGATTCAGTATATAATCATACCTAACTCTTCCTGCAAGTCTTTGTACATTGTTTAAATGTCTGAGTTTTAAGATTCAGTACGTAATCATACCTAACTCATCCTGCAAGTCTTTGTACATTGTTTAAATGTCTGAGTTTTAAGATTCAGTATATAATCATACCTAACTCTTCCTGCAAGTCTTTGTACATTGTTTAAATGTCTGAGTTTTAAGATTCAGTACGTAATCATACCTAACTCATCCTGCAAGTCTTTGTACATTGTTTAAATGTCTGAGTTTTAAGATTCAGTATGTAATCATACCTTACTCATCCTGCAAGACTTTGTACATTGTTTAGATGTCTGAGTTTTAAGATTCAGTATGTAATCATACCTAACTCTTCCTGCAAGTCTTTGTACAGTGTTTAAATGTCTGAGAGTTATAAGATTCAGTACGTAATCATACCTTACTCTTCCTGCAAGTCTTTGTACATTGTTTAAATGTCTGAGTTTTAAGATTCAGTATGTAATCATACCTAACTCTTCCTGCAAGTCTTTGTACAGTGTTTAAATGTCTGAGAGTTATAAGATTCAGTACGTAATCATACCTAACTCTTCCTGCAAGTCTTTGTACATTGTTTAAATGTCTGAGTTTTAAGATTCAGTACGTAATCATACCTAACTCTTCCTGATCCATCGAAGGATAAGATTGTCTCTTTTTCCTGCGAGTGTTCTTTCCCTCTGTTTCAATGTCATCTTCCCCATGACCTTTGAGATCTTCTGACAAGGCTGTTTCATCACCTGCTGAAGTCTTGGTATCCGATAAATCTAACAAGGGATGTAGGCAGTGGTAAAGATTGAAATATACTAAGTAATCCAGTCACTTTGACTTTTGAGCCTTTCTTGTTTCATAAGGGTTATTATTTGAATTTCGCAAGAAATAAAAGTGGTCATAAAACTGAAACAACACAGACAGGAAGTTGTTTTTTTATATTTTTTAATAGTTTTCAAAATATCATACTAAATTTCATACCTAATAGCCAAACCCTTTGAGGAATAGATTGAATATTTAAATTCTTCACTAAATTTAAAGAATTCAGAAGATTGAAACAACATATATTTCTTAGTTGGATTGAGAGGTGTTCAAGCACTGCCTGTGTAAATATAGGCTAACAATTTAATTGATCAGAATGATAAATGGTTCGAAAAAAAATTACAAAGTATAGCTCCACATTTGGTACATCACAGATATAGGAATGTTCATAGCACGGTTACAAAACTTAACTGCTTGGAGAGGCAGAAAGAAGAGAATGCAAAAACTAGCTTGTCATGCTGTTTCTACCAACCTGCAGGTTTCTTCTTCTTCGTTCTTCTCAGGGGTCCACTGTTTTTCTTGGGTGTGTCTTCTTCACTTAAAGGCTTCAGGGGTGGCAAACTTCGCCTCTTTGAGGGAGTATCCAGATTTGATAGACTTTGCATTGCTCTGCAGGATAATTCAATATGGATGACAGTCACAAAGTCAATTAATAATCAACTTTTCTTTGCCTATAATTGAAACTGTGTTTGTGCTGTGTTTACAAATAACACTATGTTTGTGTAACTGTTTTTACTCTAAGTCTAAAATCTAAGATGCTCAATCTTTTCAAAATGGTATGAAACTAGAAAGCTGTAAAAAATGCAGCTGATGATGATGATTTGATTTTAGAACTTACCTTAACAATAGATCTTTGCAGTATTTGATTTTAATTTTTTGGACAATTTTGGAATATCTCTTTGTATAGTATTCATATTTAAATATTTAATCTAGATTCTCCTCTCTGTCATTCGCTACAGGTAACCACTAACTTCCTCTCACTGTTTACACCCAACAGTTATGTAATGGTGAGGAACACTGAAAGTCCATGGTGTTGTGTTACAGCTTTCCAAGAAACCATCACGGCAGCCATTTGGAGGTAAAATCAACATTTCTAACAAAACTAATCGTCATTTAAACTGGATTTTGGCAAAGAAGTCAATGAAAGGCTTTCTACGTATCTGAAGAAATAATATATTCTGAATAAAATGAGTAAAACTGATCTGCATAAGTGATATGGCATATCACCTGAGTGCCATTTCTAATCTGCCACAAATTGAAAACTTTTTCAGTAGCAGTAAATAAATATACATGTACAATATACAACCTACAGGTTACTGTTACATTGCAATGAAAACCTGGAAGATTAAGTAGACATAACATTATGAATCATGACAAAAAGTCTAATAGTAATGCCAATAGAAAACTTATACGGATGAAAACCTGACACTTTCATTCCCATGCAAAATTTGGCGTAAATTAGGCTAGAAAAGGCCAACAGTTGTAATTCTTTAAAATCTAGGTTACCTTTAAACTATTATTGTTTTTCGTATCTCGGATTTTGATCCTTTAGTTTCAGGAATGTTTGAGTATGGTATTACCCTACCATTGCAGCAATATGTACAGTAAATTGCTAGGCCATGAACATGAATACTTTTGACCGAAATTGCGATCAAATCTCGCAGAACTGATACAAAGGCTATGGTCCTAGCAGAAATGAGAAGAATTTAAGATTCCGTTTGTGTTTTGCAAAGACTTTACATTGACATAACCTTACCTTGGAGAACCTCTCCCTAATATAACAAATGTAATTTTCGGAATGTTTTCGTATTACTTTAAACATACCAAAAATAATGGATAGAACTGGTGCACTCGGGAGATATTCCTTTCCAAAAATGAACAGCTCGCATTCCTGGGCTTTACTTTTGGTGGCATAGTCCTATTAGAGTCCATATCAATCACATAAATTGAAGTAGGGATGGGCCATATACAGCTATGTCAGTTACCATAGCAACATTTGCGATGGCAATGGTTAATTTAATTTTCATGGGTAGCTACTCTCGGGGGGGGGGGCGGCACCCATGGTAGAGTACCCAGGGTGAGAGGAAGTCCATGACTGAGGAAGGGGTGAAACGATGTCCGCATGGGCGGGATTACGGGGGGCAAGAGGGGGCATTTGCCTCCCCCCCCCCCACTTTTTCCCAAATCTTAGTTCACTTTTTTGTCGTTTTTGCAGACAAATGTGCACAACCCTAATCGAAATTATTCCCCCACAACAGCTCTATCAAATAGGCCTATTTGTTTCGAATCTAAGTCGAATTTGTGTTTAAGACATGTAGCATGCAGAATAACTGGAGCTGGAGCTATCACATGGTTCGCAGCACAGGTTACGAATCCTGGAGCTAACAAACTAGCGATTCAATTCTGCTTGTGATGAATCCGCGGCATGTGCTACAGTGCTAGCTTCAGGAATTGATTTCAACGTTGCTGCTCTACTGAATGCGTTGAATAACTAACTCCAGAAAAACGATTTACGAAAGCCAGATTTGCATATTGGGTATATCAATAATTAAATTCAATACACTGACACATGACACCCCCCCCC
>JAIPMN010030869.1:0-11987 GCA_020650975.1 Apostichopus californicus
TAGTAATAATAATAATAATAATAATAATAATAACTAAGATTTATAATGCACTAATTATAAATTATATAGTTGTCAAAAGTGCTGTACATATATAGTTTGAATAGAAAGTAAAAGCAAAAACAATAATGCAACAATGAAAAATAATTGTAGTTGGTGAGCAGTTTAGAGTTTCATGTTGTAGTAGATTGTACAATGCTATTTACTATTACCTAATAACTTGTATGAGACAATCAAAGAATGGGGTTTTTGTTGTTTCCTCTTGTTATTACAAAGTCTTTAATGTTTCTTTCTTTAGTTCCTGAAGAGGCAGGATCTAGTCAGTGTGCTCGCCAAGGTGATGAAACCAGGATCAGACCAATTGGTGAGACGCTATCACGTTATGTTCTGAAAGAAGCAGACAAGTTTCTCATTGCTGTGATTTAGCTCAATGCTTGGTGCATGAATGAGCCAATGACATTATTCAATGTCAGATCTGTTGTGATTCCTTGCTAAAATTAATCTATTTAATAGTGACGCCATGTTTGTGTGCGTGTGTGTGCGTGTGTGTTAGACAGAGCTCAAAATAATTTTTTGGTGACGAGGGCTCTTTTCAGCACAAGCAGATTTTTTACGAGGGCTGTTTTACTAATGACGGGGGCTCTTTTTGGTGTTGCGAGGGCTGTTTCTCCTGTATAAATTGTAGCTACAAATTGATTAAATTTTACAACATTTTATCGGTAAAAATTAGTGTTTGCACGGGTTACCCGGGTACCCGCCCGACGCGATACTACCCGGTTCCTAATTTATTACCCGAATCCTACGCAAAATGTGATTTTTTTAATTTTGGTGTTTTTGGCAAACCGACGGTTAGGCAGATTTCCCATTGACTTAGTGTGGCGTTAGGCTACCATGTAGTCGAAGATAACAGCAACAACGAAGGTACCCGCCTGACGCGATACTACCCGGTTCCTAATTTATTAGCTGAATCCTACGCAACGTGTGATTTAAAAAAAAACAAATTTGCAAACCGAAAGTTTGGCAGATTTTCCATTGACTTAGTGTCGTGTTAAGCTACCATGTGGTCGAAGATAACAGCAATAACGAAGGTATCCGCCTGACGCGACACTACCCGGTTCTTAATTTATTAGCCGAATCCTACGCAAAGTGTGATTTAAAAAAAAAAATGCAAACCGATGGTTAGGCAGATTTCCCATTGACTTAGTGTGGTGTTAGGCTTACATGTGGTCGAAAATAACAGCAATAACGAAAGTATTCCATGGATATCTTATAACTGCGTCACAATTTCAGCTACTAAACAGATATGGCTAGGCTAGATTACCCATTGACTAAGTGTGGTGTTAGGCAACCATGTGGTCCAACGTAACAGCAACAATGAAAGTATTCCATGGATATCTTATAACTGCGTCACAATTTCAGCGAATAAACAGATGGTTAGGCTTAGCTAGATTTCCCATTGACTGAGTGTGCTGTTAGGCTACCATGTGGAAGATATTATTTATTCATTGGTTTATTTCATAGAAGGAAAGGCTGACAAGGAATTTTACGAGATGTTTATGGATTATACAGGATAACTAAAAAATAATAATTGCTAGTGGCTTTTTACTAATCGTTTATTCCAAATGCGATCAAATTGCGCGAATCGGGCAATCTCGCAGCTAATGCGAACCATGGGCCTGCATAATAGATAGTAGTAGTAACAAGTGTTTAAGAGCTAAATTTAAGAGCTAAATATTTATATGGTCTGATCCAATAGACGTGGAGAGCAAGCATAAGCAGCGGCAGCAGTGCGATGTTAGAAGTATTGTTAATTATATGAAGTTAATGAAAGAAACAAAGCAAATAGAAATTATTGAGTAAGGTATTATACCTTATCTTACACCTACGTATTTGAACATGAAAACATTGTCAGTAGAGAATATAATTCATTTATCATTATAGCATCCAATATGTAATTTCTTGAAAATTGTGATACACGAGGTAAAACAAATTTTGTCCGGGTACCCGGATACCCACCTAGCTGGGAGAAAAAAAATACAAGTACACGGGTGTGCGAAAATGATCACGTGACGAACCAATATATTTTTAGCTAGCTAGATGGTGTCTGAGCGAACGTAGAAACCAAGCTGTTATATTATAACAAAAGGATTGGTAGTCAAGAGTTTTTTCAGTGATTTATTTCACAGTATTGTATCTTTCTAAATGTGCGGCGCCCGTTGACTGTACAGTACATGAGCAGTACATGTGGAGGACGATTTTAGCGGTATTTGCATTTTTTTTCGCCCTCGTGATTTCGTTTCTGGGGCGATTTTTCAACTTTGTAGGGCGAATCGCCCTTCGCCCCCGTCTATTTTGAGCCCTGGTGTTAGACCTTGGCTTGTAAACATGAGAACACAAAAAGTAGTTGAACTTGATTCGCCTGTTTGTTAATCCAATATAGGTAAGGCAAGAACCTTACTATTTCTTGAGGAGTTCAAATGTCATTTGAGTTCAATATAGGACAAAGTCCTGGTAAACAGGATAAGTCAAAAATTTAATACTTTCATCAACTTCATATTGGTAAAAATATGATAACTGAGACCTTGGCCATGTAAAGATGATTACTGGAAAAGTACATTATAGTTGCACCTGATAGGTTGTATCTTAGATACAACTTCCTGAGGGTAAGAACCTTGTTATTTCTCGTCCATCTGAGTTTAACACAGGTCAACGACTGGAAGTCTTGCAAACATGATAAATCCAAAAAGTGAAGGTTTTCTGAACTTTATATTGATGAAATTTTATAAATAAGTGTCATACGATCCCATGGCGAGAGAGGAATAGGTTGGCTGGTATGTAAAGGAGGCTACACAGTTAAAAAGCAAATTTGAGACTACACAGTGAAACAAATTTAGTCATTGCTTGATGGTACCTACTGAAAATCAGTGAATACTGCCTTATTCAGCTTATGGCACCATGAACACTTGTTAACACAGGAATTGTTACAAAATGATGAAATATCATACAAATAGATATTCAAAAACTCTCAAAGAGCGCTTAAATATTTCCTGAATAGGAGTTTGAAACTGAGACGTCCTTTAGCAATATCTACTGTAGCAATGTGTTAGGTCCCTATAAAGTCCCTTTAATATAGCTTATGGTGGTTATTCTTTGACCATAAAATAATTTTGGCAGTTGAGCATGTAGTGTTTTACTCTTAAATTTTAAGTAGTCACATAATATGTCACATAAATAGAAAAACATTATGTATCCTGACAGGGCTGTCTGTATATAATAAAAGCAAAAACTGCATTGAAACCGAGTTTCTTTAATGATATACAGTAATTTGCCATTTGTAGTAATTAGGTTTGTGACATTGATCAAACATAGAAACTCTTCAGGAATACAGACCCAACCATGAGGAAGTTATTAACGATTAAGTTGGATTGCATCATATTTTTGGCAGAATTTGTGTTTTTTATCAAAACAATTATAAAGCACATTTAATATCAATCCTGAAAAGTAGTGGTTGCCTGATGTTAAATGTTGATAGAAAAGGTATTCTTGATATGTTGAAGTCGAGATAGGATAAGGACACCGTAAAAAAACGAAAACAAACTATACAACATCATCTAAAAAATATCATTTCAATCATGGGGCCTGTGAGACAACATTGGCACACAATGTGCTAAAAGGGCATGTCATGCGTAATAGTATATTAGGTTTGGTCAAGCCATCTGCGCTACCCTACGTATTGCTCAGTCTAGTAATATGGTGAGATTTTGGTTTTTCATTTTGCTTGAAACAGCCGGTATTTGCTTGAATCAAGCCTTTTGCTTGAATCAATGTTGCTCCTCTGACCCTCGTAGAGAATCTATTTGAGTTCTCTCTGTCTGGGACCAAGTGTCTGGGACCAGGTGTATGGGACCAGGTGTCTGGGTCCAGGTGTCTGGGATCAGGTTTCTGGAAACAGGTGTCTGGGAACAGGTGTTTTCATTGGAAACATTTGCCCTTCTGGATGATCTGACTTATTTGAAAGATTGTCGGTTAAAATCGACAGTTCCTGTTTTTTTTCTTTCTTCTAGAAAATAACGGTTACGATGAACAAGGAGGACATGGAGAGTGTAGTTTTATTTCTCGGCAAGAAGAGGAATGCTGCACGGATGCAGAAAGACATGTACGACTTGGTGAGTTACTCCGATTGAAATATCCACGTTCAGAAAACCGAAAAGCTCAAAAGACATGGGTGAAGGGAAACCGTAAAGCATTTGTCTGCTTTTTGTTATTACTGTTGTAAACTGTAATAATAATAATAATGATAAATTACATTTATATAGCGCTTGATACAGCGTTTCAAAGCGCTTTACAAAGTAGGAAAGAGACAAAGGAAACCGAGGCAAAAAGAAACTAGGAATCAACAGAAATGTTTTAAGTTGTCTCTTGAAAATACAAAGAGAGGGAGAGTCACAAACGTGAAATTGGAGTTGGTTCCAAAAGGTGCAGCGACAGGAAAGGCACAATCGCCATAATGAGTGCGGGTACGTGGACCAGGAGTTAATTGCAAATGAGCATGATAGGAAGAGCAAAGTATAATAAGGGGTTAATCAACGGTCTAGCGTGCGTTACTCACAGGATTAATGCACGATCGGGGGATAATGCAAGCGATGCACGAGGGCGAAGCCCGAGTGCATCCAGCGATAGCATTAACACCCGGAGTGCATTAATCATGTGAGTAACGCACGCTAGACCGTTGATTAACCCCGTTCATTCATACACTACCATTTGTGTGGGGGAAAAAATCATAAAACAAAACATTTTTGGTTACATATAACCAAAGATTTATTAAAGTGATGCCCCGTAATTTTACCGTGCGTTACTCACAGGATTAACCACGGTCAGCTGACCTGAATGGACCAATAAGATTTAGGAATCTTTACTAAGTATGAATGAACTGTAGTTGACCGACTCAAAGGAGTAAGAAGGTCAGTGACATATTGAGGGACAAGCCCGTTGATCGCTTTGTAGGTGAGAAGTAGGATCTTAACATGGATGCGCTGAGAGACAATGCAATGCAATGAACGGAGTACTGGAGTGATGTGATCAAACTTTTTTGTGAGTGAGACTAGGCGCCCAGCAGCGTTCTGAATTCTCTGAAGGGGAGCTATATGAGAAATTGGCAAATTCACAAACAAACTGTTGCAGTGATCCAGATAGGAGGAAGCAAAAGCGTGAACCAGTCCTTTAGTTGAGCCTTGATTCAGATACCTCCTGAGTTTACCAATTTTGTAAATGCCAAACGCAGCTGAACGACAAGTGTTCTGAAAATGTACTGTAGCGATCTGCCTACCTGATACGACTCTTTCCTCATCTAACTTTGTTCAAAGGTTTGCAGAAAACGTTTCTGTCCCGTTTCAGAATAGCGCAGTCATATTGCAATTAGTTTATCCGTTTCATGACAATAACAACTGACGACTGAATATGCAAATTAAAGCTTTGACATAAGCTTCATATGCAAATAAGGCTAGACCTTATAATTCCCATCATGTATAAATGTTCCAGCTCTTTTTGAGTTTCATATTGTAGTTCTCATCGTAAAAGCTAAACACACTTTCTTTTACATTTCCAACATTTGCTGCAATGTAACAGACCGAACAGTGTCATTTTTATCATCCTTTTTTGAGATATTTTGTCAGAGGCATTCCTATGCATAGTTTATGTACAATTTTATACTTTTGTGCACTTTATGCGAGCATTTATATATTTTTGTACGATCTAACTTTCTTGCATTTCTATATTTTCATATATTTTGCATAATGAGTGCAAATTTTATATTTTAGTACATTGTGGATTGTTTTGGAACATTTTTATATTTGTGTATACTATTTGAGGTCTTTTATGTTGTTTACAACTTTGTATTTGTTTAGAGTTCTTGTTATCACCTGATTTCCATTGTATCTTTATATGATTGGCTGAATAAATATCTATCTATCTGTGCAATGGACTTATGTAAATATAAGATTTGCATTCGATGCTATCTTTCCGCAGAAATGATGTTCATTCAGTTTGATTTATTTTAGTTTTATGTCAAATAATGAAGAAAAAGGTGAATTTTTCTTTTAAATTTTGAATTTTTTTTAAAACCAACTTGAAGAACTGTCTGGACAAGATAATTTTAAAAATGGAATGGTATTAAAAATGAACTACTCTGTAATGTTCATTGCTGACAACAACAAAACAATGAGGAGAATTGTCTATTTTGCAATTCTGTTTTGAGTAATACTTGGTTTGTCTGATTAATTTATCAAAAAGTTGTGATCAAACATAAAAATCCTCATTTACAAATACAAATAATTTTTCACTCTGTTTTAAAATGAATTTGAGGAAGAAATGCTTTGAATTTCTCATAAAAAAATGGTATTTTCTTCTTTTTCCCACAACTTCTTGCAGAGTCTTTACTGCAATGAGAAGCGTAGTGGTGAGAAGTTTGGACTGAGTGACTCATACCTTGCCATAGGGGAGACTGGGGAGGCTATCCAAGGAGTTTTGGATTCAAGGGTAAATTCTTATTTTCCATTTTATTAGCTTGCATATTTTTGAATATTTGAGTAAAATTGTGCTAACTTTGTCAGCCAGACCAGGATCAATGAAGAAACGGAGCTTCTTACAAGTCTGCATGTTACTTAACGCAGTCACCTAGTCCGATCTGGTGACCTTTGAAACTAACCCCTTATTGACCCCCAACCCCCCCCCCTTATGCACACTGGCTCCTCCTTTCTGCCATGTTTCCATATAGCTGAACCGTTAAGAACTTCAGTCTGGGTTTACTTTGTATGATTGTATTAATAAAGTAGTAAGCAGGGATTCTAGGGAAATGGTTTACAACACTCTGTCATGACTTGTTTTGCAATCTTATTGTTTTACAATCCTACTAAAGTTTGGTAAAATGAATGAGAGTAACTATTTAACTAAGATTCTGTTTAAATTTACTCTTGTGTTTATCATTTAGCTAGGTTGTAAAATCATTTGAAAACAACAACAAAGATGTCCTTTTCCTTTTAAAATTAAAAGTATTAAATTTGATTGTATGATATTTCAAGGATCAGATCAAGCTATGAGGTGGACTAATTTGATGTATTTAATACGAGCTCTCGATTTATATATATTTATTATAATGAAGAATTGTGAAGAATGAAGAATTGTTGGTATTCCTTTCAATCTGTTCGTTTGTCCATTTTAAACATGCTCACAGATCTAAACTCATCTGTTTCGTGTCGCACAGATAATGAGAATGGTCCTCTTTTGCTCCAGAGTTCTGGTTCTTACTCAAAAGAAAAGAGCAACTTACGACCAACGTTTATATTATTATCTGCCCAGCCATATGAAAGGGTAAACAATACCAACCATTTGTCTTTGAAAAGTTTGACCATGGTTCGCATCACCTTGTGTCCTTCTTTTCTTTGTCGTACTGGTTTGGATAATTAATACCCGGTCGACTGCTGTCGTACTGGTTTGGATATTTAATACCCGGTCGACTGCTTTCATTCATTCTTTCCTTTCCTCGACAGGTTTCAAATTGTCTTTCTGAAAATGAATCTATGCTGGATTATCTTCATTTCTCTGATCAGTATTGCGGACTAAAGCCCACCGCTGAGTAAGTTCAACATCCACCATCTTCAATCTTGTAATTTGATCTTTGTCATTTCATTGATTCTTTTGATTTATTTTGCTTTTCTTTAATCCTTGTATCTTGTAGTTTGATTCAGGCGCGTAGCCAGGAATTTGCGAAGGGAGGGGCGAAACTGTAGGCAAATTATCAGAGCCGTAGATTCGGCATTGCAAACTACCTAAGCGTAGCGCCACAATGGTTGGCGCAAGCGTACAAGAAAATTTTGGCTGAAAATGCCTCCCAGGTCGCTGGAAATGGCACTTCCCAGGCCTTGAAAGATGCATCTTAGCATTTTCTCTTTTGAAATTACTAGCGATATCATAAAAACATTACAAAAAATTTTAAAAAAATGCTCAAGGGGGGGCGGCTGCCCCCTTCACCCCTCCCCCCCTTGGCTACGCGCCTGGTTTGATTCTTATATATTTCAAAGACACTTTGCTGTTTTATTCTGGCCCTTCCAGATGAATTCCCAACGCGTAAGGAGAATATAAGTACTACGGAATCAACTTAATCGTCAAATGCAAGTTGCTTGGCAGTAAATATTTCAAGTTGGGGTGGGGGATGGGGTACGGGGGCGGCTTAAGCAATCAGGGATCATAGCTCGATCGTCTACGCTCTAACTTGATTTGGTCACTAAACTGGTTTTCCAAAACTTACTCTGATCTTAATTCTGTCACATCGGAATAATGTGCTCGCATCAAAAAGGAGAAAGAAACGCAAGAAGTAATACAAATAAACAAAACGTATCATGTTTAATGGCAAAGTTTATCTTCCAAAGGCTCTCAAATATTGATATTTCCGCTGCGACAACAAAGACGTTCTGCAAACATCCTTCAGCCTTCGTCCTGGATGACTTTGAGAGCACAAGTACCCACGTCAAAGTTTCCGCCCTTCATTTCCTGCTTATGCCTGCTACGATGGTCTGTTTGTACCTATCAACTTTCACAGGAAGTTCACAAATGCAAACAAAATCCGCATAAAAAGCAAAAACAAAGTAAGAAAGGGGAAATTAGAACAAAGAACATTTGATCCTTTATAAGATCAGTAAGCCTTGGCTTTCATTGTTCAGAGAGATGGAACTCTTGCCAGATGTTTCTTTTGTTTACGTGTGAAAGATTTGTGTGTGTGGCAGGTTGTGGCAGGTAGTGGCAGGTAGTGACAGGTTGTGACAGGTAGGAAGGTAGTTTGCAGCTGTGCTTTTCTTGTTCATGAAGAAAACAATACTATATACTATTCCAACCCAGTAGTACCCACCGGAACCAAAACTGTCCTACAGAGAGATTTACAGGGGGTCATAGTGCTTTTAATGGCTGTCTTGTCCTAGTCAATAATGTACAATGTGTAGTTTCTTCTATCTGGAATGCTAATTATGGTGCCATTTTATGATGAGAAATACCTTCTTTTTTTTCCCCCCAAGATCAAGAGTTCTAACTACAAGCTCAGGTTTTAATATCCTAAAATTATTTAACTTGATCAAGCGATCACTTCCTCACAGCGGGGGCCCGCCTTAGGGACCTTTGTGGGGGTTAAAGAGGCATGCCCCTTTAGAAACTTTGCGTTAAAATGCAAGCTGTTCAGTTAGTCAATACGAGATTTGATTGGTTAAATTAGGGAAAGTCGGAAACAGGAAAAACATAAACAATATTGACTACATTGTCTCATTTCTGTAACTCTGTATATTTGCTTACTGAAAACTTTGCACGGCTTCATATATTTTGCAAGCCGTGCACGAAAAAAATAGGCCTTCATTTTGCAAAACCGGCCTTGCAAAAGACGGCTGGCTGCATTAACCCCTGCCCCCCCCCCGCCCCACCCTCCACTCTCGGTCGATCTATCATTCAGCACTACCTCAAGATACATATATGAAGAAATACAATTGACCCGGGTCCCTTTTATAATGAAAGAGTGGGAGGGGGCGCGGGCAGGGGAATAGTTTTACCCCGTTTTACCGTCGTCGTCGTCGTCGTCGATGATGATAGAGCATACATTTGCCAACTGCAATCTTTTGTTCATTGTTGTGATTCAAATTTACTTGAATTCAAGTCGTCGCCGCCGCCGCCGTCGCCGCCGCCGCCGCCGTCGTCGTCGTTGTCACCATCAATGAGGCCCAGCATGATGGTGTCATCTGCAAATTTTATAAGTAGACACCCCTCCTGTTAAGATTTACAATCAGACATGAATAAAGTGACTAGAAAGGGTGCTAGAACAGTTCCCTGGGGTGCTCCCGTATTAGAATATATTAGAATGAATAGCATCAGATCAACAGGAGGGACTAATGAATACAAACTGAGTTCTCTTCTAAAGTTAAATAATTCATAGTCCGTTGAATAGTGCCAACATGAAACTTCCATTATTAAAAGTTTATCAACCAAGATATGAGTTTGAATAGTATTAAATGCTGAAGAAGAATTAGAAGAAAAAAGAAAGCATCTCACAAGCAGAATTACCACAAGTAGAATTTTCCAAGTGAGAATGTTGCCTTTCAAGGATAAGAAGGATTCATATCTTCCCAAGAACGATGCGATTGGTTGGCAAACTGAAGGGGATCTAAAAACGGAGCTACGGGTGGTTTAAAATTTTGTTTTAAAATTATTCTATTTTTGTTTTTATTAATAATTATATTTTAAAACTAATAGGCACATATCATTCATACAAGACATCAAAGATTTCTTGGGTACAGGTTTAATACAAGACTGTATCCATAACAATGGGATGGATTGAGTCATAAACAACATGTTATTTAAAAACAGTTAGAATGATTGCCTAATTGAATTGCACATTGTTTTAGAACCCCGTGGCGAAAGCTTTCAGTTAAGATTTCAATGTTTCCCGGGCATACGTGACTTTTGACGATGGAGTTATGAGGGTGACAGCATCTTCCGTTAAAATAAACACAAACGCCTCTCCCTTTCACTTTCCCCGAAACAATTATCGAAACACCGAGTAATAACCTAAATCCCTCGATAGCTTCATGGGCGGCATCACCGTTATGGTCCGTCAGCAAGCCGGATCTCTGTAAATGCCATTAAGCTAGCATTATGAAATTCATGTATGATACTTAACATTAGCTGCATAAGCCATTAAGTTTATTACTCAGAGATTGTTGATTTAAGCTAGCTGAGAGATCGAGGATATATGTCAGATTGCCCTTCAAGCTATGACTTTTGAAATGCTAAGAAGTCACTGAATTAAATCCGGGGTGCCTTTAGTTGTTTGGTTCCTTCACAGAAAAGATGCACTTGAAGGCCAAATATTTTGGTCATTCTATTTCATCAAATGATAACAAATACCGTATGTAACAGTCCAATAAATAAAGAAGAGATTGAAAGCTTGAAAGGCTTGTTTGTCTTTTCCTGGTTTTTGAAGTTATTCAACCTTGAAATGTGTGTAAAAGGTTAGAACAATCCTTTAAGACTAGATCAATAGTTGTCTTCTGTGTAAACATCCGATTGTTGACGTTAATCAGTCTCGTATAAATTCTGATTAATTAAAAACACGATTGTTATTTTAACTCCATACAAAACAACAGAGCAGCCATGGATGATATCCACTGCATTAGTCCTTGACAATCTCTGTATCATCCATATTGTTATTTGAGGGTTATTTGAGGGCGTTAAAAGTCTTTTGAGTGTTCCAAGTGATTTTTTACATTACTTTTGAGTGAGCTGTTATAATGATCCATGAATTTAGACTATGGACTCCAGCCACTTGCATTGATGAGCCTCAGATCTTTAAAGGGCTTTTTATAAAAATAAATAAAAATGAGGTAGAAATACCACCAAGACTGACAGCAATGTGTTTCCAAGGTCCAAAACAGAGATCTCTGTTACTTGTCGATGCGGGCCAGAGGGAAAAGTTGGTCGTTGCAAAAGGACAAGAGAGGGCCACAATCTCACGATGACATGCAATCTGCTGTTTAGGCTGGTAGGGCACTCAAGCCTGAACCCTTAAACCCACCTACAGTATCGTGAACCGATGCTCGATGGTATATGTCAGAAATTATTTTGCGCATGTATCCCTTAATCACCTCATACAGCTGAAATTAAGGGAACACTGCACTAACTTACAGTTACATACCTCATTAATTACCTCATTAATTAGCTAATTAACAGTTTCAGGGTTAGTGGGAGGAACACCTCATACAGCTGAAAATTAGGGGAAAACTGCACTAACTTACAGTTACATACCTCATTAATTACCTCTTTAACAGATTCAGGGTGAGTGGGAGGAACACCTCATACAGCTGAAAATTAGGGGAAAACTGCACTAACTTACAGTTACATACCTCATTAATTACCTCTTTAATTAGCTATTTAACAGATTCAGGGTGAGTGGGGGGAACACC
>JAIPMN010030906.1:10581-21791 GCA_020650975.1 Apostichopus californicus
CCCCACCTCACCTCTCCTTCTCCCACTCCACTATGAAGTAAAACTGCAGATTTGATTTTATATTCTGTGTGGGTAAACCTGACATTGTATGGGAATTGTTTCTCCATAGTATTTACTTCTTGACTGTTTTAAAGGCAAAGAAAGTGTGTTTGCATGCTGTCACAGTGTTGAGATGACAAAATGTAGTAAATATTCACATTAATGTTTTAAAGTTAATTCTTACTACAAATTTGTACTGCTGCTTTGTGTGAAATCTGTTCAAAGAAGAAAAGAAAAAAACAACTTTGCCGCCTAAAGTGCAGCGTAATTCTGGAGTACATTTTCTAGTCATGAATGTATCGAAAATATCGTAATATAAATGTCAAACAAAGTAGAACAGATGCTTGTATTTCACAAGGTAATGTCTGGGCGATTGCTAATTGCCCAAATTTTCTCTACAGGGACTCTATTTGGTGTTCACTGCAGAAAGAATAAATCTATACTTTTTAAACTTTACAGATCTGAGAGTACTACTTGCTTGGAGAGACTGGCAGAGTTATCACCAAACTTAATCAAGACCAGAGCTTTGCCAGTGGTATGGGCAACCATAGTTCCAAGTGAGTTCTGTACTTTGATGAATTCCTCTGAGTCATATCTCTTTGCAATATATCAAAGAATTGAAATCCGAAAACCGTTTATGCCCTGCAAATGTTACCAGTGGGGCCGTTCAACAAGTCATTTGCATATCCATAAAATCTACTTAATATGACATAATTAAAGACCTCACCCTCTACATACAAGTAGCAAAGAATAAATATTCACAGAAAGTGGTTGTCAATAAAACACAATTTCCTGGCACACTAACTATCCAGTTAAATTTATCGTTGAAACATTTCCACAATTTTCCTCTTCGACAAGGTAAAATCACCCTAGCCAGATTCTCGACCCTTGGAAATTGTATACAACCGTACCGCCTGAGTTATGATGGTCAACTGCCGCCAAAAATCACAAATTCCTAAATCCACCCAAAGTTTTGTGTTTGGAATGCTAAAAGCCCGCTTTCACATTTTTAACTTTACATGTCCATGTACAGTCCCTTTAAGCCTGGGGTTACTGACCGCCTCATTGACCACTCATAATAAGTACTTATCCTCAACGACCATATACCGTGCGACATGCAAAGTGGCTACAATAAGAGAAAATAAATGACACCCCCTGACACTGTACTTGAATTATGCTGACATATTCCCAAATGTTGCCACTCTATTTCCAATCCTATGAATTTTTGTTATCTCGTCATCTTTTGGAATAGATACGCTTGTAAGAGATGTCCATGGTGGGGATGCTAACATCGGTGCAGCACATCCCTCTTGGAAGAAGCTTTCACACATTGCAACGGATAAAGAACTAGGGGAGACAATCTGTCAGTTTCTGCTGGGTCAACTCAAAGAGATATCGAATCACGGTGACAATGGTGAGTTCCGAATTCTGTTCTCTGTGCATCATCTCTGTACCGATCTTTCTTTTTTTTGGCTCACAAAATGTCTAACCATTCTCATCCAGTGGGGAGTATTGTTTATAAACTGCACTTGTATGTCACACTGCAATGCCCTGACAGTTAGAGCAGTGTGAATGTTCCGTTTCTATGTGATGAAAGTATGGAACTGTTTATACTGTCAGTACGAGTGCTTTCAAGCATGGTATTAGGAAACAGTATAGAGTGGTACTACCATACAACAATTGTCACAACCAGTTGCTATATGGTGGTGAATCTCGTTCGGCCGTTACACGTGCAATTTTGTCATAACTCTAGTAATGTTTCCATGTTGCTAATTATTCACGCAAAAGCTCATTGCAATATAAATCGTTCACAATTTATGACTTTGTGCATTGAGGAAAAAAAATAAAACATGATATTTTAACCCCAAAAGATCAAACTGCTTGCAAGGTTTAAGTGGATTCCCTTGTGAGTCTTTATGAAATAATGTCTCTTTTTGTTTCCCAAAATACCCAAAATTCAAACAAGAACAGTGCCGTTGTACCACGAATCTTGGATTTTCACAATTGGCATTAATTGTTTGTTTCTCATTTTGCAGTTTGCATTGAGTATAGTCTCCAGGTAGCCATGGCATTATCAGAGACTTCAAGGAGGATGTTGAGCTATTCAGGTGGACTGGTTTATATAAAACACACCGTCTTAAGTGCTCTTCTCCAGTGGAGTATCGGTGCCGCCGTACAAGAAGATATCGGAAGAAAAGGACTGCCGTTCTTTTGTCACGAGGAAATCCTGAATAAATCCAGTGAAATTTGTCGGCATGTCGTAGCAGAACTTGATCAAAGGTAAGTATTGTTGTGTGCAATGGTATAACTGTCTTAAAGGGATTACCGACCAGTAACTTATCAAAAGGTCCACTTTGAAAGCAGCCATGTTTTATTAATAGAATTGTTGGGAAGATAATGTTTTATCATTCCGTACTTCCGTAATTTATTTTAAAAAAAATATGAAGTTATGCTTTTGTGACATTTTATTCTGCAACTCACCACCTTGATCTAAGTATTTACAAGAGAAGTAATTGTTATTGACATTGTACACATCCTTTCCATATCTACCAACTATGACAAAAGGGACATGGAGAGTCTTTGTCGTATATTCATGAAGTCGTTTTAAAGTTTTACTCTTGTGTCGACTGCCAATTGCCCATACTCATTCCTGCTTTGTAGTAATGCCACATTGGAGTCGTTGGTCACGCTTTTAAGCAGCTGTAAAATTGCAACAAACAATCTGCCCTTTTCCCCCACCATTACCTCCCCCCTCTCCATAACATAAAGAAACGGAAAAAGACAGAGAACATGTAAATCTCCCCTTTAGTTATTGATAATTTGTATATTTATGTAAACTATCAGTTATGAGTATAATCAGTAAATACTGCTCTATATATTTTTGTATAAATATTCCTTGTTTTTTTTGTGTATATAAACTATCCTTGCAGCAGTGCCTCGGATCTTGCATCCTGTCTGGTCCATTTCCTCCTCGGTGAAGACATCGGTACGTTTCAGTCTTCATCGCTGTTCAACAAGAGTAGGATCTCCTTGAAAATGCTTCAGGTAAAACTGCTGTTTGATTTTATTCGAATAGGATAAAATATTTTGCACCCAGTCCTTCCCCCCGGCCCCCCTGCCCCCCCCCCCCCCAGTTTGACATCCAAAACATAATGACCTGTTTAACTGGTGTCACAGGAATGCTTGATGATTTTGGTGTTAAGTTTTGAAGCATTCTCTTGGATATTTTGTCTATTAAATTCATGAAGTAATCTAGAAAATGTAAACGATTTGTATTGCTTTTAAAGTATACAGAGAGTACAAATTATCTTCCAAACTTTAGTGTGTTATTCTGACCGTTTTGTTATATCACCTGTTTTTATCTCAATACATTACATGTATAGAGATATTGTAACAGTTAGTGGGACTCTCTCTTCTCTTAAAAAAGTTTCAGCGTCTTCATACAAACTTCTTTTTCTCTGTAATTTCCAGAGCAAGCATATATCATATAGGCCAACAAAAGTTACTATATTTTATTCGAGAATTTTATCTCATTCTATGACTTTTTCACCGATTTATGTCCAAATCGGGCTGAAACACAGTTGTTGCAGGCCTATTTTGCACACGCTCCGAAACTTGTTTGTAGGGAACGTTATTTCGCAATCATTAAGCACTTCGCAAAAGCGGTGAAATGCATTGTGGGAGCTTAGCCCATCACTATATTTTAGTACACTGCAGCTTGGATATCGTCTGAAAATCCGTTTTAATACATATTCATAAAGCAGCAATCGAATTGCTTGAAGCAAAACTTTGAAGAAAAGAAGTTGAATATTCATTAAATATCTGTTTGCGACGATGTCGGACTGACAATGTGGATGAAATTCGGAAATTTCTTTGCCCCGGCTTGAAAAATAAAAACGAAACGTAAGTAAAAACCTTTCATCTTTCGAATTGCACATTTTCCGTTTTCAAGAAGGTACCACCTCCATCGTTTGGTCGATGGTATAAAACAAGTTAAACAATGATTTGAGGCTAAATTCTTTCATTTTCAGGACTCTTTCTGCATCTGCGGGTTGGATTCTCCTATGTGGGCACTTGGGATATAGTAATTTTTTGGACTTCTTAATTTAATTCAGTACTTTTTACGCCATTCCATTCATGCCTTGATTAAATAAACTTTGATAAACCTTGAAAAACACATTCTTGTTACATTCTTTTGTTCTAATTCGCATAAGATGTACATTTCACGTATCCAAAAATACTTTTCAATTCATCACGAAGATAAGCTGATTGATGTCTAGGAACCTGATACATCATAAACTATATGACCAAAAAGTCCAACAGAGACTGACACAAGATGAAGGATACCACATAAAAAACAAGTTCTTAAATATTCTATGACATTACTTAACCTTGCAACGCCGTTCTCTTGACAAACAGGCAATGAGCGCTAAAGGCAACACTCGCAGGATGAAGTGTAACCTGCAGAGACTATTCGTGGCAAAGTAGCGTAAATGCAAGTTCTCTATTTGTTGTAACATGATTGAGACAGAGCAAAGATATGAAATTACGAATCGAAATTAGAACTTCCAGTATTGAGATACTGCGTCATTGATGCTCTTGTTAATATCATTCCATGATTTTTTCTTTCTTAAAGAAAAAGAGTGAGAAATAAAACAAAAGAATATTACTCAGCAGGGCTCATTTTGAAGAAAATTTTAAGGTTGTCATTCGGACAACCTTGCCTTCATATTTGGTTGTCCAAAGGATGTTTTGGTTGTCCAATTAAAGCACCAAAAATTACTACTGCAATTACCTGACGTGGTACATCGCACACATCTTGTGCACTAAAGTGGCTAAATATATGCCCAGGGACTATAATATTAGTTACGTACTTCCTGTGATTTCAAACACTTGGATTTTTAAATTGCGTGCCTTACTCAGGGAGTACTACAGTGTATTGAGTTACACAGGCCTAGGCTACACAGGCCTAGTCTATCTGCCTGAGGCTTAAGTCTTACTGTCAGTGACTAGCCTACTGAGATGGACTTTGCGAAAGGTTTTGGACAGAACTGTAGTGGACAGCATTGTTACGAACGCAATCTTTTAGCCTGGGCGCAAAAACCTTCGAATTGCTTCTGTCCGGCAAACATTTTTTGGGAAACAAACCACAAGTACACACACTCACAAATAGGCCTATGAAAAACTTAACAATTTTTTGGAATGAATATCTTTCTTTCTTTTAAAAAAACCCACAAGTTCTTTTCAAAAGAACCAAAATTGTAATTATTTGGGGGGGGGGGCGATACCAACAAGATACTATCACTTTTTTGGGCCAGATTTTGATTTAAAGAATACAGATTTTTTTATGTTTCGTTCCAAGTGTTGAACACTTACGGCAAATGCTTGTCGTCTGTCGGACAACCTAAGCAGTGTTTTAGGTTGTCGGACGTGATTTTGGGTCATCTCGGACGACCATTAAATTTGAGTGAATTTGGTGAATATACTTCAACAATTCAATTTAATTGTCCTCATATATCAGATATCGGTCACTCATGGTGACACACATCAAAAATATATGTTTTAACTGCGACCCTCAAAACACCTCTCCCTGAGAAAAATAAATTGTTTACTCTTCAACCGTTGTCTGTCTTTCAGAATAAGTTAGGGGTCTCGATCTCTTGGAATGTCCCATTGAAAATCTTTACCAAAATTTCAGTGTTTTTACCATTTGAATGCAATACTTATGAACTTTGAACACGTCATGAGATCAATTAATCCATAAGTTTCTATGATCTTTAACTACCGCAGGCTTCGTCCCCGTCGTCCAGAGTAACCAGACTGGTTATTTTTCTCCAAGCTGTTGTTTGTGCCATCGGGAGACAGGTGGTACTCCCATCTCAAGATGCTCTATTACCTTTACTCTTAGATTTAGCTCTCTTTTCTCCTGATGGTCTCACCAATCTCGTCGCATCCAAGTCCCTGGCTGGAATTTTGAACAAATTTGACGGTAAGCGAATGTTTCTTCCTTAAAGCAAGTCTTGCTATGAAAATCTTTCCAGCGACAGATGCTGTGTGTAATACATATTTGAAATTTGAAAATTGGCCCTCTGCTCCTTAAACCACATTTGGAAAGTTTTCATGGCAACGTAATTATGTTAAATTATGTAACAAATACACAAGAAAACTGCAAATTGTACTTGCAATAATCTTAGTAATCTCACTGTCCATGCATGTCGGTTCATTGCTTTCGTTGTTGCTGCATTTTTGCACATTGTCGGTAAGTGTGATACTTGGCTGTTTTCTGTCCCAGTCATTGGTAACCCTTGTTGAACCGAGCGACAAATTGTGGCCAGTTCACGTTGCCATAGTATGTGTCAATCTATCTAATGTATATCCTGGCCACATGATGTGATCTATCTAATGTATATCCTGGCCACATGATGTGATCTATCTAATGTATATCCTGGCCACATGATGTGATCTATCTAATGTATATCCGGGCCACATGATGTGATCTATCTAATGTATATCCTGGCCACATGATGTGATCTATCTTATGTATATCCTGGCCACATGATGTGATCTATCTAATGTATATCCTGGCCACATGATGTGATCTCAAAGAAAGTGCTAGACTGCTTAGATACAGTGGTGAGAAACAGCAGTGTGTGATGTAGTTTGTAAATATAAACCGGCCCAGAAGTTTATTCTTGGATTTCATGTGCTCCAAATTTGCAAAGAGACTGTCATAATGACGTCATTTCTAGCCTGAATCAATCTTCAGTGAAACGTTGATGGTGTAAAAATAATATGGATCATTCCATATCAGCTGCACCAAAAGCATTGATTACGCCAACGTACACCAATCACTATACTGTTCTTGCTTGACAAAGATATCGCAGCAAGAGGCGTGATGTTTGTTTGTTTGTTTGTTTTATTCGCACTCAGATTGTTCAAAATAAAAAAATATTACAAAGACATAATAGACAAATAGGACGGAATTGAAAAGAACAAAAAGAGTAACAGGAGCTAAACCCATTAGGCTGACAGAGCGTCGGCCCATTTCCAATGGGGCCCTATGGACAAAAAATTGCACTTTCAATGGTAAATACTAATGAAACCAATAAATAAGACTCAAAAAACATAATTATTGCACAAAATTCTGAAAAGTGTCTCCCTCTACCCCCACACCCTAAATTAAATGAGATGCTTCCTTAACTCAGCTTTAAAAAGATGAGATGTTTCTAGATTTAGTGTACGTTTTGCACATGTCTTGTACCAATGGCAAATGCTGCTTGGTCGAAAAATGGGTTAAGCAAAGCTACCAACGAAAAAGCAACAGAAGGAGACTTTTGAGGGCTTGCAGCTCCAGTTCGGTGTAATTTATTAATATACCAATTGCTGGTAAAATCTTTTTCTAAACAGGTCTAGTCTACAGAACCTTTGCCGAAACATCCAAGCAAAAGATACTTGATCAAGTCCGGCAGAGTGACGATGGAGATGCCAGAGTAAGAGGGTTACGCCTCTGGATCTGGGTGAGCTCATCTTCTGAGATTAGGGTCACAGTAATTTATCTCAGTACAGGAGGACAACTTTATATGGCCTAGGGAAGGGGTTTAAGTTGTTGGGTCCCCTTTTCCTTTGTGTGGGAAGGGCACCTACAATGATGTCAATGGGCGTGGCTAAACTTCAACTCAACAGAATTGCTAGATACCTTGTTAGATTATCTAACTGTTGAAGGACTGCTTGTATCAACAATTTGCCTTCCTGTTCTCAAATTGGATAGCTAGATCTCAAATTCCAATGGAGGAAGTTTTTTTCTTTCCACTTCAATGTATTACAATTTTATAATTGTATTGTTGTTCAGCGCCATTGAGTGTTTTAACAGTAATGTGCGCTTTACCAAGTGTTACCACCTTAACCTTAACCTATTATGCCGATTCATTGTTTCTCTTTCACTTCAATAGCTGACAAAGTCGTTTATACTACGAGGTCATCCCCTGAGCACAGAATATTTGAATACTCTGATGGATTTCCTGGATACTAGAGCCCTTTCCTCATCAGCTGCCGACGGTCTCAATCTCATTCTCTCGGAGAGCTCCGATATACTCAACGTGAAGTTTCACGCGGAAGTGAAGCTCATGTACAGACAGAGAGTTTTCCAGCAATGTCTGCCAAGGATTAAACGAGGCATCTCGGAGGCTGATGATGGTAAGTCTTGTGATGTCGACGACGGTGTACGTTGTATGGTGTACGTTGTACCGTGTACGTTGATTGTAGTTTAATTTGTTGTTGGTCTGTACCCCTCTCGGAACTCTACACTTGATATACACTTGAGTCTCAAGACTTGGCTGTTACAAGGGGGCTCCCCATCTGCGACAAAGACGACAGAGGGTGCAGCCATGCATATATCCGTCCTATCTGGTCACTGCGGCTATGTGTGTTAGTACCGTCAGCAGTGACGATCAAGTTCATTGGTGATTAAATATTGAGGAAGAGTCCTTTTTGAAACCTGTGTTTGCAGTTTCAATTCAAACTAAATGTCTTAAGCACCTTAACTTGTGCTTTCGAAAAACATGACCTTCGTTAGGCCAACCCGTACAAGTGGAATCTTGACTCAGCGGTTACATCTGCACACCAGTTCAACCGGCTTGTTCGTATGATTTGCGAGAGCTTTCCCATTGATCAAGGTTCTTTGATTCAGAGATCTATAAACGGTAGACATCATGCGAGTTGGGACCTGTATATATGAAACCACGGTGTGATGGAAAGCAGGGATGGCTCCAATAGCCCGAGATATCTTATTGAATGTTCTCAAGTTTTAGTTCTCTGCTCTTCCTTTCCATGTAATAAGACAAAATCAGGCCTGTCCGAGCGGTTTTCAGACCAGACAAAGTGATTGGTAACCACTGAGATCTATTTAGTTTTTGGATTATTATTAAACACAGGTTCTGCAAGCTCGTAAAAATCGAGGAAAGTTTCCTTGCTTTTGGTATGACTTAGCATTTATTCTGTTGTCTTTCTTCGTCCTTCAACAGCTGTGAGGCCGTACTACCTTCAGACTTTGTCACATCTATTGAGTCACATCCCTCGCCCGGTATTAATGGGTTCTTTAGAGTCGCTCTTGCCTCTTTTTATTCGATCGCTGGACCAGGAGAACCCCCTGATGTACCTCTCTACCCTAGAAACGTTTCATGAACTCATCTCTGATGCCTCTGAGGTTGTAGCACAGCAAGTCACTTCAATGATCCCTGCGTTTTTGAGACTTAGCCAGTACGAACCAAGCATGGTAAGTGTATGCAGCAGCTACAGTAGGTCTCCTTGGAACCATGATATAGCATGGCACTTAAGAAAGGTCATAGGTCACTTTAGCCAGTACACACCAAACATAAGTAAGGTGCATGCAGCTACAATAGGTATCTTTGGAACCCTGGAATAAATGTCACCCTCATAAAGGTGATAGGTTTACAGAGCCAAGCAAACTTGGTAGTTGTATGTAGCTACAATAGGTGTCCTTTGAAAGCTGGAACTACAAAATATCATGTCACATATAAAGGTCATTAGGTCACCAAGCCAGAACACCAAACATCATCGTCAGTGTATGCCGTTGCAATAATAGTATAGGATGTATTGTCACCGGTTCATGGAGCTATTTATTGAGCAGTAACAATCATTTTTCTTAATCCTGTTTTGCTCTGTAGAAAGTGCGCATTGCTGCTCTGAAATGTCTCAAGTCTCTCACACAGCTTTCCAGCCACTATGTAAGTACAGGTGGTGTTTCACCACCATTCATTCTTAGAAGATTGGAAAGTGAATCAAAAAGCAGTCCATTAGGCATATAGAACTAGTAAACATATAAACGTGTCATGTTTTGAAAGTATTTTTGCTGTTAGATATGTCTTAAAAAACTGGAGAATTTTACAATAATCGTGTTACGGGTTGGGGGTGGGGGAGCGGGGCATTGACGTGTACATCTACAAAGGGATACGACCTTACAGTAACTGATTAGACCATCAAATACACTTGTCGTCTTTGGACCACCCAAACAGTTTGTGTTTTGTGTATTCAGCCAAACTATATAAAATATACTTCTGGCAATGATCAGACATCTGTGAAACATAAAAAAAAGCAAATATGCATTTACTGTTATGGATTATTTTCAGGTGTTGCCTTATAAGTCTGATGTCACTAGACAACTAACCATGGCCTTGGATGATAAGAAGAGATTGGTGAGGAGAGAGGCGGTGGATGCAAGATGCAGATGGTGAGCTCTACTGACAAGGACAAGTGACATTTCCATATCAGTCGCCGCTACACAGTACAGCATCAATGTAATAATCATTGTTGCAACTACCCAGTGTACACAATGGAACTCAGTTGAAAAACTTAAAAAAAATAAATTAAGAAAATTGGAGCTCTCATCAAAAATTTGGGAGAAGAACAAACAAGTGGTGTATCTACAGAATAGAACAAACCAAGGAGCTTAACCTTAACAGTTATGACGACTATTATATGCTTTGTGATTTAAAAAAGAATAGAAAAAAGAATATCAATAAATCAGCCGCTTCTACTTGCTTTCTTCACTTGTTGCCTGAGACCGTTGAGAAAATATATTTTATACTTTTGCCCTTGAAACGTAGGTGGTCTCCAATGCTTGTTGCATTTATTTCACTTATATGGCAACTGCAACACCAGGAAAGCTGAGCTCTGGCGCATTTGTGGAAAGTGGTCATCCCTGCTGACGTAACTGTTTAAAGCAGTATGTCGCACTGAATCTGAAAACCTTGTCCATGCCACCGCAACATAGTTATTGCCTTTAGTTTATACTGTTCCATTTTAGTTTTCAAATATTCCAAATTGTTTTGATTTTTTATATCTTAACATTGCGGTTCATATTAAATTCATCAGAATAAAATGGAATACTACATAATTCACTATATTAGAAATCTCTGAGTTGGAAAAGAAAAGAGTGAAAAACGGTAAAAGTGTCTTCTTTACATGGCAGATTTCAATCATGTGTGGGTCAATACCTGCAATGTTTGTTTCTGCAGACTAGCGGTGAAATGCAAAAAAAAAATTGCCACCCTATGACACCGCTGTGTTAGTATTTTTATTTGTTTACTTGCAGTCTTGAAGGGCAAACAAAGGCTCTAAATTAATATTTATATATTGCAGACCGTTGGAAGCTA
>JAIPMN010030938.1:9941-30390 GCA_020650975.1 Apostichopus californicus
TGCATCCCCTTCACCACATCCTCCCCCCCCCCCCCCAAGAGATCACTTCTGAACTCAGATGTGAGACAAGGTCATAAAACATTGATTGGTAGGACATCTGAACATTACGATGTATACGTTCACAGATATCTGTTGCCATGTGTGATTCTTCTGTTCTACTTGAATTGACATTCCAGTAGGCCTAGCCGTTCAGTGGGTCATAGTTGAAACTTCACTGGAAACAGTCAACAGGACCTAAGACAAACATTATATATAGACATAAATGAACCCAAGTTAAGACTGTTTGAAGCTTCCTTGAATCAATTGGTGTTTAGGTAAGAATGATTCTAATGGTGAATAAGTCCTTATTAGATTGTAGATAAACATGACAATAGTAAGATGAAATAAGATCTGGCAGGATTAGTGTGAAGCACTTCATAATAATTCTGTTCAAGACTAAGAGACTTTCAAAATTAAGTTTCAATTCTGTTTTCTTCCAGTGATTTGAATGTTTTGATTCAATGCCCTAGCTTAACAGTGACAAAGCTAGCTTTATCTTGTTATTTAGATCTTCCTGGCTGCAAATTCAGACAAAGGATTCAAAATTGCCTCGGTCGGACAAGCTGTTTGCTTTGATTAAGAAAATGATGGCGTAGTTGTGGTACTGGTTGTTTTTGTATGAAGTTATACTGTTGTGAATGTGTAGTCATACAGTCCTAAGGTTGGTTTAGTTTAGCAATCCCAAGGGTTAGTAACGAACAGAAGCTTATTGGAACCACATCTGTGTGGTGATTGTGGATGAACACCAGCTAATACCGAGCCTTCTCTTTTTGATGAGTGTTCGTAGAGTTTATACGTGTTATTGCCGTACCCATTACTGCTACTGGGACTGCCATTTAACGCCCCAATCTGACAGACGAGAGTGTACCTCGGCATCTGACCACCTTCTCAAATACTGAGGAGGTGAAGGCACCCCCATTAATCATCTCTGCACATTGCAGTCATGGTGAATAAAGTTGTTTTGAAACCATTGCAAGAACAGAACCAAACCCCAGTTTGGTTCTGTCCTTTGGTCAGTACACCGTGTTGCGAATGTCACATACTCCAATGTGTTGTTATTAACCGTAAGCCGTTTGCATTGCAATCTTTCAGAGTGCCTCCACCCTCAAGATCATCTCGGTTGTTTAAACTAGGAGTACAAGGTTCTGTACTCAGTTTATTTATCTACGGCTGTGTGAGGTGCTACAGATGGTCCGGCATTAGTTTGTGGAGACCCACGGCAACAGTCTAGCCGGAAGAACAAAGGATGACAACCTAGTGGATTATTGTCATGGAGGACTACGTCAGAGATGCAGTCACTGGCAAGCACTCTGTGGGTAGCCAAATAGCTTGAATGTGCTCATGTATAAACAGTTTGAAAAATTTGTTTAATTTTACCTATGACAGATCACTAAACATTGGTACAAGATTTTCGTCTGAAAAAATATTCAGAAATAAAATTGATATATCAATTTGATATATAATCAGATTTTTGTCAAATAAATTTGATATTTCAAAATTTGATATAACCAGTTCTCATTTGAATGTGACAATTTGCATCATATGCATCATGATTGTCATCATGATTTCAGATAAGATGGTTGGCTATTGAAATGTGTCTCTTAAAGATGGTTCAATAATCATTATATATGTGTTCCCAGTGGCTTGTTCATCTACCATGCTCTGCTGAGATTATTCAAATGTCTCTTTCACTCACTTCCCTAACGAATGACAGGTGTTGTCAGTTTGAATAATTTGGTTTAACGATGAGATTTATTTTCGGTAATTAATTAAAATTTTACGATTAATCAAAGCAATAATAAACAATATTTTAATTGTGCATAGATTACATTTGTTAAACATTATTCCTCATGACCAAGGAAGACAAACAAAAAAAAGGAAATTTTTGTTCACTTTATTATTAAAAATTAAAGCAGAAATTTTATATTTTTTACAGCTGGTGAAACTGAATGCTCTTTTATCTTTGCTTTCGTTTTTAATATTTTAAGTACAAATATGGAAGACAGTAATTAGTAACTAAGTAAATTGACTCTCTCTAGTCTTATGCCTCTAATTTAATTTTTTTTTATGATGTCTCTGTTTATTTGTCACACAATGTTACAATCGTTTTGGGAACTGGAAAAATTATTTTAGATTTTATAAGGTTTGGAGGGGGTGGGGGGGGGTGAGGGGTATTTTGAATATTTTGAACGTGTTTTATGTTTGTCTTACAGTTAACTAAATTGTCTCTGGAATGTTTGTTCTTCTACTTTTCCTATGAAATTGTTAAAAATGTATCGCTCAATATGGTAATATATTTGAAAATTTAAACCATGATTTTTAATGATTCTTGATAAACCATTGTGAATTTCCAGTGAAAAAAAAAACTAATGTTGAATTTATGTTTATATATCAGTTTTATGTTTGGAAAGCTAAAACCTTGGTTGCAAAATTCTGTTGGTACACAGGAACCATTTCTTGTGTATCATATGTGTAGCATAAATATTGATTTAATTGGACAAGTGTTAATTGTTCCTTCTTATACTGCCAAATATATAATTTTGTGCTCTAATTAATATTGTTAATGCTTCTAAAGAGGAAAAAAATAAAATATTTTCAAGTTTATTAAACATTCTGATTTAATTTTATACATTTTGGTTATCTTTGCAGAATAACATATACAGTAGTAACTACTGGATTATGTAAAGGAGGTGGGGGGGGGGGGTGGGGCACATCACTGCAGACACAGTGGGGCTAGGGATTGTCTGGGTATAGAAAACTTGGATTGACAAAGCATCTTAGTTCTATCAGCTTTTGTGGTCTGTACACAGAATAATGTGCTTTATAATTTGAAATAGTCTTTACAGGGAATTCTCAACCAACTCTAAAGTTGCAGTAGCATTGAATGTTTGATGACACGAAAACCTTTGTTTTGGTCATGTTGTCTGGAAATATGACTAACACAGATATTCCCTCCCAAAACCCCTCCCCACCCCTTTAATTTTCTCTTAAGGTATAGAAGAAATCATTTCCTTACCAAAGTGACGAAATGACTTTCGCTATAGACTTTTGTCTCCATTTCAACCACTGCAGTGATTAAGTATTACCAAAATTAAAATAAAATGGTTTTATCGGTTTAACGTTTACGTGTATTCTGCACAGACTGAGATTGCCAGTGAATTTCAAACAGAATTTAAATAGAAAATACAATAAATTTGCACATTACAATATAATGAATTTACATCAACCCTCCTTTAGGATATACAGTATGCTTTACAACTACCAGCAAGTTCTTTTGATAACAACTACTGTACCAAGCTTTTTGTTTAGGAGAGGGAGGCCTGATCTGTTGAAGACTGCTGGTCTGGGGGAGGGGTCTAAGAGAGTTTTTTGTATAAATAGGGCTGCTTAAAATGAATGCAAAATGGTGCAATCTTTTGAAATTACAAAGACATTTATTTCCAAGAAATATCAATACACCAAAGGACCTACAGTCATTTTCTTGTTGAAAATTATCGAGCTTACAGAGATGAAAATTTACACATGTCATTACTTACACAACAAACTTATTAAAATCTATGTTAGGCTCGGTGGGTGGGGTGGGGTTAGGGGTGCACTCTGCTTTTAAATATATTGACAGATGGTAGTCATGGGGTACATGAAGAGTACATTTGATGAAGGAAGAAGGTAACTACAACAAACTCATGCAGCCGGCCTTCAGCTTGACATCAGAATTAATCTGAGAAGTTCTACAACAAAATCAAGCAATCTGCCATCAGCTTGACATCAGAATTAATCTGAGAAGTCCTAAAGTTAGTATCCTAAATAAGATACATATTATTCTCCCCAAAATATTAAATTCAAGAATTCTACAATAAATCTAAGGTGATTTGAACTATCAAAATATATAGACATTGAATTGAGTTGGTGGTTCTTTAATTTTTCTTTGGTGAAGGGTGGGTGGGGAGGCTTTGTCGAAAACCCAAGAACCCTCCCTCCCCCCCCCCCATTGTATAGCCATGTCAAAAACAGTAAAAGACACTAACAGACACTGAAATGGAGAGATAGGTAGGTCAGGGTCTTTGTTAAACCACTGCTAACAATTATGTTACTCAGTTTGTTTGGAATTGGAAACATAATGAAAGTGAACCTAAACATGGCCGACCATAATATTTAAAAATTATGAAGAAAAAAAAATAATGATAAATACAATAACAATGAGGAACTATTTAAAATGAAATTGTCTGATGAACACTGAAGTAGGTTAAATCTCAAAGAACTTACATAGTAGGTCCTTGTAAAGTCTTTTATACACCATTGTGAATTGTTTTCTGCAAGTGTTAAATATGTCAGTCTGTCTTTCTCAAGATATCTTGCCAGGTGCATTATTTGGTACACTACGCCGTGCATGTTCAGCTTCTGCATAGCCCCATATATTCATCTGAACGCTATGAGTGTTACGACATTATAAATATCGAAACGCGGCGTTTCATTATGTTCCGTCATACGGATTGCCTGATGGACATTCGTTTACGTACACGTTGCTCTTATAAATTTATATTAATGCTGCATGGACATCGCACGTACAAAGTTCGCTTGGATTTTGCACAAAAGAGAGGGGGAACTTCAGTTTTAAAAGCAGCAACTATTTCCTTTCATTAGTCATCAAGTCCTTGAGGGCAAGTCTGAAGTCTGGCCTCAATTCAATTGGGTCAAGTCCAAGTCTCAAGTCACAAAATGATGGGACTTGAGTCCCAAGTCAGCTACTCGAGTCATCAACACTGCACTATGGTTGTCTATAGTGCTTGAACATGTAAGAATAAAAATGACGATAAATGTTCTGATTAAGGTGTAAGAAGCTGTTTAATAGTTAAATCCAAGTGTACAAGAACACATAACTGTTCTTGTCATATCAGTGAAATTTTTAAAAACATGCATTTTCTAATCTGTTCAATTTATCAATTTACCTGTACAATTAATGCTGTGCTAAAAAGCAAAACATATTGGAGTAGAGAAAGGGAAGCAGACAGACAATATGTAAAAAAAAAAAATTTCTTGGTGGAAATAACAAAGGTTCCTTTCCTCTTTCTTCCTTTGCCCCCTCCCCCCCCCCCCCCGGTGAAGAACTACCCTCTTACTTTATTTTACTTGAAACATTATAAAGGTACATCCTTGCCATGTTAGATAAAACTTGAGCCTGAACTATGTGAGACCATAATTCCAAAAACAAACAAACAGTGAATTTTGATACTGTTGCCATAGAATTCTGAAATTAATTATCCCCGATTAATCGTGTTTAAATATCAACTTTTGGTTCGACTAACGATGCATTTCTAACAAGCAGTCACATGCAGGAACTTGGTAAACCATATATTCAGTTGCTAAATTTTTGCAAAGCAGTTATTACATATTTAAGCTACATAATTATCTTAATGGCAGTAATTTAACTTTAAAGCCAAGCATTGATTATTCAGTCCTGTCATAAAATTTTCAATATTTTCAGAGACTTCTACAATCTTGTCGTCAACATTTGTTTGTCGTCTAAACATGTACTACAAGAAATCATGAAAGTTAAACTTTATACACACCTTTCCCTCATCAAATTTTCAAATTTCGTAAACCTCACTCCAACCTGAATACAATGGCTGCTAACTTGAGGTTGGTTGCAAGAGCTTTGTCTTTAATTTCAAACATTTGATCTACTCCAAGATACCCAACAGAATAAGTAAACAAAACATGATCTCTTGTCTCGAAAATGGATTGGCAGATATCTCTCACTTGCCTGTCATTGTAAACCAAGCAGAATTTTTTGGTTTTTCATGATTGACCAAATTATGTAAAATTGCCACATTCATGGACAGTCAGACAAAATCTCTAGCGTTTTTAATGATTCAGCTTATTGTCACATTAAAATTCTCAGTAATTGTTCATTCAATCATCGACAAACTCCTGTTCAAAGAAATCTCAGAAGTTCGGGTAACTATTTCTATTCACATAGCAACAACAGACTTGGCAACAAAATGGCGTATCTCAAAATGCTCTATTCAACTGGCAAATGAATGCCGAATGTATGATGGAATGACGGGATTAAAGTGTTTTAGTTATTAGCCTGCAAAATATTAATTAGCTGAATCGACTAAAACCATAAACAATTCTATGAAATTTCATATTCTATAACTACAAACCGTTAGATATTTCTACAAAGCTGAATAGAAAGGTATAAAATTTTACACAAAAGAAGAAAATAAAGAAACAAGATTAAAGAAACAGGTAAAAACCTCTTTGGTATGCTAATTAATTTCTCTCTTTCTCTCAACAAAGGCATCATCAATGCTTCATCTCTGTGAGACCTTCAACTTGCCATAATTCAGTTTACTTCACGTCTTTTTCGTTCTGCTGGACTTCCTGGTATTGAACTTAGTTGATGAAGAACCCTAGAGAGAAACATAACAATTAATATTTGAGCTGCTAATATGAGGCAGGAAATATTAGGGGAGTTAATTAATCTTAAAGTAAATTAATAGAATGCAATGATACTGTACTCCAGCAGTCCGCAACAATATTAGGTAACAACCCGGCCAGATGTTTGACATTTGGTCGTGACCTGTCGATCATCACCACCGCCGACCTCCCGACCTTCTTGAAATTTGAGTTTGCGTGACCATTATTAACTTTCTATTACATCTGCGGGAACTCAGGACAATTACCTGTAATGTTCAGTCAATATATTTCTCCATGCCATCCTATGAAATTACCTTAATCCTAATGTATGACGTTTTTGCAGTTTTAATTTGTCCAAGACCCATAACAATAGGCTCTTTGTAAAAAAAAAAAAAAAAAAAAATTGTTATCATGCAGCAAGCACAAACATGGAAATATTTAGATCTGTAAAAATTGAATGTTGTTGAAGTAGATTGTTTGGGTATATGATGGCAGATTGTATATCTGAATGATTGATAGAATAACATCCCTCATGAGACCGTGTCAATAAATCACAGGAACAATATTCTTACGTGTCAAGGTGAATGTGATCGACTGCCCATTGGTCCTCGTTTGGTCCATCGTGTCCAGGCTGCCACCATCGGAATCGGACCGCAGGTCTTCTGGCTCCCTCCGGCAAAGGAAGGGACAAACGCACGGCCCTACCAAACTGCGTAGGGTCGTGGTCCTGGAGGAGGTGCCAGTCTATGCCGTTGTTGTTGGTGTACTGCAGGATGACCGACTTGATGGCAAGGTTTGAGCTATCCGTGTTTATGTGACATTGAGGATCCTCCGAGCTACTGCCAATCTGTAGAACAAAGTTGATTCGACTGCAAGAACAAAGGGATGAACAGACGATAACAAATGATAGAGCAGACGATAGGCAATAACAACCATTAATCACAGTTTTCAATGGGGAATTGAGGTTGTTAATTTCTGTTCTTCTATTATTGAATTGGTCTGCAAACAGCTTAGGTAAAGACGTTTCCATCAGAGAGGTGTTAAAGGCAGTACCTTTAAACAGCTTAGGTCAACACGTTTCCATTCGAGAGGTGTTGAAGGCAGTACCTTTAAAAAACTTAGGTCAACACGTTTCCATCAGAGAGGTGTTGCAGGCGGTACCTTTACATCATTTGGTATCCCAGAATGGGGTAAATAGATGATACTAGAAATCGGAGTTCGCTCTGGCCTGTTAGTTGGTGACAATGAGCAGACTTGGCCTGAGGAGCAGGAATGTAAACCAGTACACCTGCTTTGTAATGCTTTGTAATTGCTTTGCAAAGAGGTAGTTTATAAACATGCAGGGAACACCTGAAATCTGTTACAGATATCTCACTTTAACCAAGCCTCATTTTGACTGAATCAACAAACCGCACCTGGACCGATTAGGCCTTGTTTTCAAGTATTGTCGTACATACCTTGCCAATCTAGTATCAAGCTCTTGGTGTCTAGTAATGTTGTACATACCTTGCTAATCTAGTGTCAAGCTCTTGGTGTCTAGTAATGTTGTACATATCTTGCTAATCTAGTATCAAGCTCTTGGTGTCAAGCAATGTTGTACATACCTTGCTAATCTAGTGTCCAGCTCTTGGTGTCAAGTAATGTCGTACATACCTTGCTAATCTAGTATCAAGCTCTTGGTGTCAATTAATGTTGTACATACCTTGCTAATCTAGTGTCCAGCTCTGCAGTGATAGCTTCCCTCCTGCCACAGCCGCTGAAGTAGAGGGATTTTCCCAAAGCATGGGGAACCAGGCCTCCACACCCCTGACCGATACGCCCCCCACGAACCACTGACCACATTTCGTTGAGCAATGTACCCTCAAAGTTATCGACCAGATCATTGGAGAGCTCACGGGCAGGTACACAGGTTCCACCTCTCACTACAAAGGAGAAAAGATTAACATATATATAGATATCTATATATATATATGCTAGATCAGTGCAGTACATGGTGCAAAAATGACATGAGGTCAAGGGTAGATGCAAAGTCACTTTAATACTCTTCAGTTGATTAGCAAACTTTATGAAATCAGATGATATAATGCCATAGATTGTGTGAGATGAGCCTATAGCATTGGTAAACTGGCATTGTGTATGACTTGGAGGGCGATAATTAACCATACATCTGTGGGGATATATCCTTACAATTACCCTTTGCTCTGTAAATGGAATAAATTCATCATTACAGCCTCCAAATAAGCTAGAAAAGTTAAATAACGGTCACTCATGCTCACACGTCAATAACGATCTCTTTACCACCCAAATATTGTTTCTCTCACTGAAACAATTTAATTGACCAATTCAACCCTACTGGAAATAAATTTGCAACTGCCATAAAGTGACATCGGAAAAACTCAATTTACTTCATTTGGGTTGGTTTCACACTTTCTTCAATTTTCATGCGAGTACATATTCATGCGAGTACATATTGTTGGTTTTACCTTGGAATCCTTGATCACAAACGCATCTTCCCTGGACACAGCGACCGTGGCCATGGCAGAGGTGGTGACAAGGTGGACCGATATAAACGTCATCTATGGCCCATGATGTCAAAACACCATTACTGGCTTCCTGGACCCAGCGGAATTGTGTTGGGCTGTAGATCATAGAAGACGAAATTCATTCTTGATCTACTGCAGGCATTAGGGGAGGTGAGGTCTGATAGTTTATTCTAAACTAGCACCAGTGGCAGAGGGTCAAATATCTGTTAGTTATTGTACCTTTGCGATGTATCTTTTCTGATCACTGCTGTGGCTTGAATAATTAAACTGTTATTAACCAGTTAAAGTCTGTTTCTGTTTGAACTCACTGCTGTAATTAACCTCCTCTTTTAATCATGGTTTTCCTGATAATTTTTGATTATCTTTCTTATACCATGAATCATGTTAATTTATTACAAGTTCTACACATGTAAAAGAGAAAGATGAAGAATAAACATCTTTATCCTTGGCCGTTAAGGAGAGCCCTAGTCTTGAGGTGTTTAAAACTAGATTGCCCACGCATTGTTACTAGCACTGCTGCGCTGCGTACCAACATCCTTGTTGTGATACCTGAGAGGGGTTTCTAACAAGTATATAACAGAAGCAGAAGAAATAGAAGCAGAAACACTTGATGGTAATAGATTCCTCAATCAATTTGTTATCTTCTGTCAATATTGATGTTCTCAATCTCTGTGCCTTTATTGAGTGATACGATTGCTTGAAATTATGTTGTACTGACTTGAAAGAGATATAAATTATCTGCTTAAAGTGATGATAAAATAAAAAAAATATTTCCTATACACAAATATAACCTGTAACCTACCATGGTCTTTCATTTGGAAACCATGAATGTTCAAACCTTCACCTACTTTAACAAAATCATGAAGAATTTGCAAAATCAATAAGTTACCCTGAAATCGCTTGATGAGGCAACCTCAGGGTCACCCTGGTCCAGGTGCTATGTACATTATCATCATAAAGGCTCCCATGATGGTACTTCATGGGCGAGCATTGATAACTTTGACCTCCTGGGTGACACTCTGGCTGTACCAGTTGCCATGACGATGGATGTTGTGGCATTGTGGTATACTCTAATCTGATTGGTTTACCAGTAGAGCAGGAGTAACCAAACTCAGAGTGCTGACTGCATCCAATTATGATCTGTTCAAAGATAAACAAAACTTGTTAGATATTATTTTGATCTTCTTTTATGAAATGATGCACAGGATATTCCTTCAGTGAGCTCATCTAGAGATTCATTGGCTAATCTAGGAGGCCATGAGTCCAAGCTAATAGGTCAATCTATGTGGTCATGAGTCCATCAAAGGGGTACCTGAGTTAATGTAGGGGGTCCTACATTCATCTAGGAGGTCACAAGTTCATCTAAGAGGTTATGGGTACAACTAGGAGATCATTAAGTACATCATGGGTCCATCTAGGAGGTCATGAGTACATATGTGAAGTCATGAGTCCATCTAGGAGATAACCAGTCCATATAGATCAGGGGTGGGCAACCTATGGCCCACAGGCCACATGCGGTCCGTCAGTGTTTTTTGCGGCCTGTGAGGTGTCTCAAGAAAAATTTAAAAATCAATCTATTTTACATCATCACAAAAAACGAGCTAGCTGCTTAGAATTTATCGGCACTAATGATGCTGTCAGGTAGGCCTGTTATGGCCATTAGTTATCAACTGTACTGCATTGACATTATGTTTTTATGTACAGATTAATTACACACACCTATAGCCTGAAAATCCTTGTAATCAAAGGTTTGAAATCAACAGCAGGTCGTTGGTTAGGTGCAGCCCAGTCAATTTTTCACCCCTTATATCTGGCCCATGCATTCAAAAAGGTTGCCCACCCCTGAACTAGATGGTTGTGAGTTCTTCTTATCTATCTGAGCTTTTTATTCAATATCATCTCCACCAAGTCAGATAATGGTAATGCTTGAGTACATGTTTTCCTTTTCTTTCTTTTTTTCAAACAGAACATATTGAAAAGAACAGCACCAGACCTTAAATTGAATTATGAAGTGTTTGTCCACAATCATCTCCCTCGTCGTGACTGATCTATTCAGGTTTTCGCTTTCTGCCGTTTGCCAATAGAGAGCTGGATCAGAGGTCCAGCACACACCGACTTGGCTGGTCCCGTACGGATGGAAGGTCCACAGCGAATCATCCGGCTGGCGGTCAAAAGAATCTTCCAAAGAGGTTGGGTTTATCTCTGACCCTCCTGAAAAATTATTATTATTATTGATGAATTATTAAGACAATATTGCAATAGAAATATATCACTACTTTGCAGTGTAGTTTTAGACGATAAAATTTGCGAACCATGCTGTGATAATATCAGCAAATTTTGCCTTTCTGGCACTCTATGGTAATGTTTGTGCTTTTGACATTTCTTGGTATGTGTTACCTCACTTCTTGAATCCACCCCTGTCAGCTTCCAGAGAACCAGAAACAATGGTCTTCTTGGGATGCATCACATGTGTTAAAGTAATGAAAAATACACTGGTATGGATAGCTCTTTACCCAAACAAGCTATAACCATACAACTTTAACCCGGGAAAATTTACACCCTAACATTTCTTTATTCTGGTGGCGTATATTTGTTCAGGTTTTTAGGAGAAGCATCACAGCATGTTAATTAGTTTACTTGCAGGAAACTCTGAGGTGCTGAGCAAGTAACCGAGACAGTAAAAACACAATAAACTCCAATACAGCACTTAATCATGACACTTGAAGACTGAAGCATCGGTTCCAGACCCAGTTAATTGTTGAGATGCTCTTGGTCACTAATTAATATGACTGCAGTTGACATAAAAATATCTAGCAAAGCAAACCTAACAAAGTTAGCATAACTGGTTTGATTTCATAAACCACATTCTACTTCTCACCAATATTGTAGGTGTACTGAAGGTGTTGGTTTTCTTCTCTTTCAAAATGAACAGACTTTTCTCTCAAGATTCTTACCCACTTTATGAGCCATAAATGTAACATATGAGCAAAGATGGTTTCTGTTCTTCAAACATATTCAAGATATGGCAATATAGATTACTGACATCTCCAGAAAAAAGAAATCCACTTGGCATGGTCCACATGCTGCTGTGCAGGGTAATCCATACCCTCGACAAGTACACCCCCTCGTTGTGCACGCCGTTTGACAGTTACAATGTACAACCTTGAGTAAGCAGCCAGGGGCAGGCGTCTTGTCACACATTACAGGCTTGAATAGATTATTCTCAAGCTTCCAGCCCCAGTCCGTTGCATGGAGGTCTTTCTCCTCGCCGCACCAAGCTCTGAGCATGGATGAGCGTAATCCCTGGACCAGTGTTCCGTGGGACAAAGGATGAGTTTCTCTCGAGGGGAAGTAACAAACAGGCACTAATCAACATGATAAGCAATAGGCTTCGAGAGAAAGGATGTCATGTAGTCAACTGTCAGGCAGATGCGGACTGTGACATTGTTCATGCCGCCATTGCAGCTTCCAAAACTGGAACAACTGCTCTAGTTGGAGAAGACACCGACTTGTTGGTTCTTCTCCTGTTCTATATGAACCCAGAAAACAAAACTTTGTTCTTCCAGTCTGACAACAAATCCAGGCACCATGTTCGAGTTTATAACATTAATGAGCTCAAACTTCTGCTGGGTCAAACCATGTGCTCTCACTTGCTGTTCATCCATGCTTTCACGGGGTGTGACATGACATCTCGCATATTTGGTGTGGGGAAGAAGTCGTTGTTCCAGAAGATTGTCAAGGGGGACAAAGACCTAGTTTCGTGTGCAGTTCGTTTTGAGAGTGTCGGAGAAACATCTGACACTATTGAAAAATGTGGAAACAAAGCAATGGCGTTACTCTTTGGTGGAAAAGCAACAGAGGATCTAGCCAAGCTGAGACATAAGGTATTGAGGAAGAAGGTTGCTTCTGCGACAAGTTTTGTTACTCCAGAACTGCTACCCCCGACTGCGTCAGCGACGAAATTCCACTCATTGAGGTGTTACTATCAAATCAGAGCTTGTAAGCCTGTAATGTGTGACAAGTCGCCTGCCCCTGACTGCTTACTCAAGGTTGTACATTGTAACTGTCAAACGGCGTGCACAACGAGGGGGTGTACTTGTCGAGGGTATGGATTACCCTGCACAGCAGCATGTGGACCATGCCAAGTGGATTTCTGTGAGAACCCCTTTAACCAGACACTGGGACCAGACATTGAATCCGATGATGACGTTGACGTGTAGAATACATAGGTATGTGTGACCCTGTTGCACTAGGTTAATTGTCATATCCTCAGAATGCTGGTCCTAATGTTTATGTCATTCATCCACAACATCCTAATGTCATCTGAAATGTTACGTGTATAGCCCAAGGGCACAACCACTTGGAGGCTCACGCCCAAACCTCATGTGGAACCTGAACTTCTGGCAAAGAAACGAAAACTTATCGGGGGCTTGAGCGCCTCCAACACAATCTGACTGGGACCCCCTTACCTTTTATACGTGGTTTCGCCCTTGGTATAGCTACTTGAAAATGAGCATCAATTGGTTGCTGACGTAATTCGATGTCGTTTCTACTTCATGAACATGTCAATTCGAGTATGTTCCATTCTATGTATTACATCTGCCTGGTTTCATTTGAAAATTATGTGTTCATTTCAACCTAATCGGCTGATATATGTTAATTTTGGGTCACATACGTCATCCCTACCCTATGGTGACGTCATATAACACTGAAAATGTGCTTATTTGGTATTCTGGCATCATGTTCCAATAGGTTAGTAATACATTTCATATGCCAAAATTGAAGTATAAGGAGGATTTCGGTACATTGAAGCCTTGGGGTCCGCCATTTTGGAATTCTGCAAATTAACCCCTTTCCCGGGGTAAGATTTTTTTCCAGCGCGGTAAAGGCCATAATTTGCATACCTCGCTTTTCATTGGCTGGGGTCCGTATACATAAGATTGAGTACAATATCAACTAGCAGCTGCTGCACTGAATCGCTCATCACCTACCACGTTTCACAAGGCCACTTTGCTACACTCAAAAAAGAAAACAGTCTAGCAGCAGATTGTACAATGGTACGCGTTTGAGTAGAGTTAATTTATTTATTGGTGTGTTATGCCACGGTTATAAAGGGTCTGTGGTTATGTATCGCACAACTCTGTTGCTGTAAATTTAAAGAAGTTAAATGAAACCGAAACTATTTGAAGATGATACAAAAAAATCACCATAATATAAACGTAAGACAATTTCTGTGTTCAATAACTATAATCCACAGTGGCAGTGGTACTACTAACATGCATGACTAAATACTAGGCCTATATCTTTCGTATTATATTATCTGAAAACCGTGCCAAAGGATCATAATAAACCGTTTGAAAGGGTCATAATTTGGAAATTCAAATCAATGTCTATGCTCAAAATTAAGAGTCTATCAGTTTAAAGTTGAAAAGCATCTCAAGTAAATAATCAACCACAAACGGTCAAGCTGTCCAATGTTTTTTAAGCAGTTTTGAAGCAATCAAACGCCTGGTATTTATCTGCCTACATTGCCATCGCAGTACTCTGTACAGCAAGTTCCACCATCACTCCGAAGTTTCACCCTTGTCAAAACTAACTTATTCGATTTATTGGCTTTTCAGGTTTGGATCATCAACCTAAGTAATCAGTACCTTCAAAAAAGGACAGTCATCTACAATGAGACGTGTACACTCACAGTCCATGGTCGCAGTATTGTTTTACGAACTTATGGATGTAAATGTACACAAACAAGTCCGCGCAAAAGCAAAGAAAAAACATTTTAACAAATTTGTTAATAAAGTTGTCTCAAGACAGTCGCCAGTTCATACAGTACGTGTATGCGAATCACGATCCACTGTGCACACGTGTATGTTCATGTACATACACACACGCATAGCGTAAGCAAGAACTTCCCAATTCAGCATCAAAAGTGCAAGACCCAGCCAATGAGAAGCGAGGTATGCAAATGGCCTTTACCGCGCTGGGGAAAAAAATCTCGCTTCCCGGGGTCCGATTTTGGGAGACTTTTTTATGGAGATGTCAGTAACCTATACAGTGACTGTTATGTAACCCACTTATTCACCTACCCTATTACGTAATATAAGTTACCATTCAAGTCTCCGAGTCTTCCGATTGTTACGATCCCAGATGCGCTCACGCATTCTACATAACTGGAACTCGCCAACAAAGTGTTTCGCAGACTTCGTGAATATTCATAGTCTACTGGAACATTCCTTTACACTCCGGGTATAAAAGCCGCAGACGCCCGATTGAGCGCCCTCTCCATTTTCTCCGTTCGTTCCGTTAAGAGGTTGTGGCCACACCTCTGATGGTTCCTTGGCTTGATTACTGTGCCCATTTTAAACACAGTATATATTTGAACTCTATACTTTTGTCGGAACTCCGACCTACTCACTCTAATGGATTCTCGTCGCTCTACCTGAACTCTATCTACATCCAGCCGAACTACTTCTAAAGCAAACCTGGACACTATCCGACTAGCACTAAAGTAACTCAAGAACTAAGCAGAAACTCTCCCCTCGGCTCTCCAAGTCCACAAAGACGTTAATTGAATTAAGAAACTATAGTTATGTACACAGAAAACATATCCTCGTCATATCCATGCTTGACGAAGCTATAACTGGTCAAGCAAACTCGTCATGGAGATATCGCTAACGGAAATGGAGTTTCCTAGTCAGTGAAACTTGTCATGCTCCTTTTCAAACTCGTCATCACCCTTATTGACTAGTTTATGGCGCATGAGGAGTTTCAAATCCACAGCTGACAAGTTATCATGATCATCAGCATACTTTGACGAGTTTACTGAGGATTGCTAAACTAGTCATGGAAACTCCTCCGGCAAACTCCTCAAACAAACTTGTCACGTCCAGCTGACAGACTTGAATACGTCTAGTCTGTGGTCCAGCTAGCTAGCCACTGTCACAAGGTCCCCCTAAACAAGGCCCTTGGAACAGGTGCAGGTCTGACACATAGAATCGATAAAAGAAGCGATACGAGTTTTAAACACAAAAATTTACTTTATTAAACGAAACCATACGATACTTGAGGCTTCTTACAATAATACTTAGAATACAAATGAATAATAATAATAATACGAATAATGCAGGTTAAACTGGACACGGCTTTCTTTCCAGTTCCAGGATAAAGTTCATATTTCGAGACTCTGCCTCATCTCAAGCGAAAGGAACATCGCATGTGGCCTCTCTTTGCCAAGTTTGACCTAATTCTCAGGTCACAAGTTACCACCCTATGAATTAAAAAAGGAAGAATTTGTCTAAAAAATAATTCCTTTGAACCCTATTCCAGTCTAAAGTATAAAGTTTCATAGTCATACGCATGACAGTACATTGTTTTTGGAAATGATTGAAACATAAATACATATCGCAAAATTTATGTTGCCCAATGACTTCCCAAAAATTAATTCACATGTTAAACGACATATTCTTAAACTCGTTAATTTCTAATAACTTGAATTTACACATGTCAAGAATTTAAATAACATCATACATATTTTATGGGAATTTCTTGTAAATTTGTCCCGTACTTTTCGTACACAAATTTATTTTCTCATAAAGCAATTAACGCAAATTTTGAGTTCCCTTGAATAAATAAACACGAAATTTTCATCCCCCCGCAAATTGATATCCACGAATTCTAATTCCCCCTGACTTACTATAATAATCTATTAAATAAACTTACAGGTCACGGCTCCAATCCAAAACCTGGTTCACTACAAACGTTGACTTTCACTCCAAAAATCATAAAGTTTTCACTGTGCTGGTCCCCGACCAAATCGTCTCCCAATCTCTACAACGGGACGTCTCAGAGCGAAGTGATTATTTCTATGCCTAATTTTCCACGAGGCAACATTCCAAACACCGCCCAAGGAATTTAAAGTTATGACCCCTAGTACTAAGTCTATTGTAATACACACGTTTATGCAAATGAGTTACTGCAGTTGCATCATAAGAGATTCCTTACGTACTTCAACTAAGAGTTTTATTTTGATCGACCCCCTGACAGCCACAAAGCAACGGGTCAACGGCCAAAACAGCCCTCCCCACATTCCAGTGCCAACAACGGGAACACATACATTTACAATGCATTGATACCAAAAATTAATTGATTAGTCATTTCTTTGTATATTAAGATGATGAGGGGTTGAACAGGAGAAAAGAGCATAACGTTTACTTTAATATTATAACATTACTCTTAACTCTAACCCAGTGCCCTATTCACGTTCCATTTTTACCAAGATATTTACGTCGAAATTACGACAATAATATACATCATATTTTAGGAAAAAAATGTATTTGCGTCATATCTGCATATGATAGCGTAATTTTATTTCGTGGACTATCTGAGGGCAACATCGAATGAAAAAATTGACACATTATGATGAAACATATGATATTTGGAAAACACTCCATTGAGTGAATTGTTAATAAATTGCTGTATTCGAAACACGGGTTTCCGTCATGATATAATACTATACTTGATATCAGACGCAATAATAACAAGTTCCGTTTGCGCGCAAGAATACTGGGAATAAAATATAGTGCCTTTCGCTTCGCGGTCGTACGTTCGATTCGGTCCTGGCGCCAAAAGCAACTGACAACATTAGTGACAGGCTAGCTAGACGTACACTGTACGCTTACATACCATGTACTGTACTATACTGTACACATTATTATTGTGAGAGGGTTGTATACTTAGTGCTGTGCGCCCTCGTGGAACGTGCAGATTTAGGTTCTTGTCAATGATAAACAATTGACGTCACGATTCCGCAGTGTAGGATTTTCACGGTCGTCCGAGACGACTAGAAATTACGTCGGACTACCAAATCTTTCAAAATGTTGTGTGCTTGGTAGTCCTTCGGACGACCAAAAAAAATGAAGGCTTTGAAGAATTATTTAGCCTAATTATATTTCATTAAAAACGAAAGTCAATTCAATTAAATAGTTTCTGAATAACCCCCAAACCATACATTAAATCATTTAAAAACATGCGCGATATATTAACTTTACAACATCGTTAGCAAAAATCTGTACACTAATAAAGTCGCCTAGCCTAACGTTAGTTTCTAATGTACCCAGAAAACAAATGCGACTCGTGGCTAAATGTCAGTGCAATGCAGTTTGAACGGTGTTGTAACAACAGTCCAGAGCCGTATATAGACAATCGATCAGACACTGACGTCTATAGGCCGAGTGAAAATGCATTGCTGGACGTACGCACGTGAGCTGTACAGTAGTAAAGAATCTAAATCCTACCTACTTGAACGTTAAATTATTTATCATTCTAGGTGGTAGGATTTATATTGTATATCATAAACAATACTGTTTGTATGCGACGCACGTGTAGCGTCGTTACAGGCAATTCGGATATATCACGTAAACACATGCATGCTGTGAACATGCGTTAAACCTAAAAATTTCAGGATAATTTTTTATTGTAGGCCTATAGTAATTTAAAGAGAGCAATATCACAGACAAGTCAGTCAATGTCACATGCAAAACCGTGAAACCCATATAATAGTTGTATAAACCACGCAATGCAGTTGAACGATATAAACTCTTCCACAAAGTGGTCTGATCATTAAATACTGTCCAGTAACGTTAATCAATACACTTAAGATTTCGCAACTGTGATTGGCTGTGAGTGTACGTACAGTAGTATAACCCGACACAGTGTCGGAAACTTACGGATATTGTAACTCAGTTACGTGAATGGCGCCAAAAACTTGTGTAGTTATGTGAAAGTGTATTTTGAATGAAATGAACGTAATTCGTGTATTTTTTGCAGCAGAACACATTTTCGGGAGATCAATTAATAGAAATTGAGAAGGAATGAATACAAAACCCTCGTGGGAGTTCTCCTCCTCAGATTCCCCAATATTTTGGTTTGTCTTAATGGCAGACTACTAGTACACATTGGATAGCGGTCGTCTGTTTACTTTTTAATGTAAGTTTTTAACACATGCATGCTGCATTACCCACCTACACATTAGCGTATATTTTCAAATATTCTGATATCTGATATGATCTAAATATGTGGCGATTCATGAAGAATGTTGAACCACCTAAGAAAAAGCCTAAGACGGACAATGAAAAGAGAACAGTCCGCCAAAATTATGATCAAAACAAGCGGCAACGATCGTTTCAGAAATCATGGCTCGATCACAAGGATTTTAAACCGTGGCTACGTTATGACAATGCGTCAAAGCTTATGTTTTGTACGATATGCGAGGATAGGGCAACAACAGAGGATGTAGCCCTATGCAAAACAGAATTTATCAAGGGGTGTGCATCGTTACGCATCGAAAGTTTACACAAACATGTGGCAAGCGAATTCCACAACCAAACCGCAGCAATCCGAAATGCAAAAGAGGCTGCCCCTGGGACATCGGAAGCAGCAAGGTGCCTTAGACAACTCAATGCGGTAGCCTACAATCGTCTTGAATGTTTTTTCCGCACCAGTCACGCACTCGCTAAGCATGGAAGGCCATTCTCTGATTTTTTGTGGATGACTGAACTGGATAGTAAGAAAGGATTGGATGTTGGAGAGACTTACAAGAACAGGAAAAAATGTCGGGAATTCACGGATGCAATTGCAGAGGTTGAACGTCAGAAACTTGAGAAGCGAGTATCAGATTCAAAGTTTCTGGCAGTTATGTGTGACGAAGCAACAGATGCTGCCGTAGTGGAACAATTGATTCTTTTTATCAGGTAAGTTGAACTATTTTTTTTACTTGTTAGCTCATAGATAATTTAATTATTGGTCAAACAGGCGGCATAGTTGAATAAACATTAGACAACGGCTATTAATATGACATAGTTCAATATTTTTTATTCCTTGCATTGGTCGCAAGGAATCTATGTGATCACGTTGGCGTGTGTGTTGACACAAAGTTTTAACCACATTATCGCATCAGTCCCAAGATGCATTAATATCTTACTTGGTACACATGTTACCAATATTATTAGTAGATGATCCCTATTGATTTTGGAAAGAGGTCAAAGGTTATATATGAGGTCAATAGGAGTCTAATATTAAAAACATTGAACAGGGTAAACCTGGATGAAACTCATAGTTGGTATCACTATGTAGGTCACCCATATTGAGTAGATGAAACATAAATTTTATGAGAGGTCAAAGGTCATCATTTGAAGTCAGGACGACTCAATTTCTGAAACCTTGTAATTGGGCTGACTCAAAAGGGGAACTTTTAGTTTGTATGTAGGTCACTTATATCAATTATTCCATGTAGCTTTCTCACAGAATGGAAATATAATCTTGACAGGAAGGAGTAAACTGGTTTTTAAATCATCAGATTTTTAAATTTGAGACAGCAAGGAAGGAGGTTTCTTGTTATTCAGAGTAGATATACGGTCCAGACCGTAGCAATGTCATTCATGAATGGAACT
>JAIPMN010030941.1:880-13566 GCA_020650975.1 Apostichopus californicus
GTTGGGCGAAATGACCATGCTGGTTGGGCGAAATGGTTGTTGGGCGAAGTGACCAGAAAGCGTTCTGCCCAACCTACTCAGGAACCAGCACGAAATTAAGTTATTGATAGCACGTAGGCCTAGGTATACCACATTCGGGCAAATATGCAGATGCAATGATATAGCCTAGGTTTTTAGCAAGCCTCCCAAGAACTAAATGGCCCAGCAAAGAGGCACACATCTACTGATAGAAAGCTTCATGTTAGTCTTGGTCATGGTTATGTTCAGAAGCCACCTGATTGGAGTTTGTAGTTAATTGATGTAGAGTTGGTCGGTTATCATTTAATTCTGTCTGTAGTTCCAACAAATCTATGTTGTCTGTACTTTGCACATAAAATCATCTTTTTTTTAAAAACGCCATGCACTTGTCCTTGAAATTTTCAGTTTCCTGACATTAACGTAAGTATTGTTGGACCATTTCTGTTATGTCACTAACTGTTATCTAAGACCTTACGTTAGGATACGCGTAACATATAATGCCTACCATTAGACTAGCTTAGGCTAAGCTAGCTTAAGCAATTCTGTCAGTCATCTGTTAACTCGTATTCAGAAACAATGGGCGACGTAATGCGTATTGATTCTGTATACTTGAAATCCAATTTTATCACCAAGTCAAGTTATTGCGTTCAATAATTATTATCAACGTTCGACCGTCATAACATAAATAATATGAACAGCGGTATGCGTGCCTAGCGTAGCTACTGACTGCACTGACGGCAAACTCGTCAACACCCAACTCGTCCACAACTGACTTGTCAGATATCCAACTCGTCCCCCGTATAACTCGTCACTGTGTGTGGTTAGAAAAACAAATATATTAACACATCACTCGTTTTGTTTAAGAAAAAGTTTCGTTAAACGGTATTCGCATACATTTTTCTGTGTAGCTTTGTTGTTGCGCTGTTTGGTTACTGTGGGAGCCTGGCATTGCAAAATGATATTTACGTAAACTACTGTGCACCAATCAGGAGCCCGCAAAGCTTCAATATTATCCATTGCGATTACGAAAGAAAGTAGATACGCGAGAGTGCTTTATCAGAAAATAAAGTACATATAGCAAGTGGTTGTTATATTTATGTTATATTTATATTATATTTATTCAGCCAAAAGGTCAACTTGTACTTAATAGTCTGGCTTTCGCCGGAACTGGTTTGAGCCGTTTACGTCGGCAATGTCTTGCACATGCGCAATGCTCCGACAGCTCCGGTGTTTACATTACAGGTAATGGGTTTTACACAAAGAGCGCCTCTTTTTAAAAGATTATAGCGTGCCTGAATTTACTTGCAAATATACGGCGTATGACTACTGTATCTACATAGTTTACCTCTCGCAATATTCTAATAACATCGTCTGCTGATCTAAATTGTTCTTTGAACGTTCATTTTATCAAAGGCTATACTAATTTCATCCATTATTACACTATTTCGGAACAGTGCTTTCTCGAAACGAAGGACTTTACTATCCAAACGTTTGGACCAAAGATCTAGCCTTAGCCTAGGCGCTAACGTTAACACAAGTTAGGTCTCTTCAGTTGTTGGGAATGAAAATACCAAGGAAGATGTTATATGCAACATCAAATGGAAGGGGAAAGGGCCGTATCGCGGACGAATTGTGAAAATTAGTGGTGAATATTTCTCCTAGGCTAGGCCTTGAATACAGTAGGCTTTGGCCTGTATTTTTCCACGAAAGCAATTGGGTCATACTAAGCAGTGCTCGGTACGCCCGGTGGTGGAAATAGTGCCCAGTCGTTGCAAATAATGAATGATGCGTAGGTAAATTAATTGCGGTACGTAAGGGAACTGCATAACAAAGAATGAGTAACTTGTCAGTGCACTAGGAAGTAGGCCTAGCGTAACATTTATACATAAGGTTAGGACTGTATTATCTCCCTATAATTTAATGTTAGGTGAAGATGGGCGTAAGATCCTTCAGTCAGTGATATATCTGTAGGGCTAGGCATGGCTTAATTTAGGTAAATTTGTTTTTAGACTAGGCATAGGACCGAGCCTAAATAAGACCATTTAAAACATAAGTGTGGCTGACTGACTGAGGAAAAAATTTGGTTTTCAGTTCCATACTCTGGTGAATTTGAAAAAATTTTGGAAATTAAGAAACGAATTATATTGAATAGGTTATTCATGCTAGAATATCGAACAGGATAGCACCATTTTGCTTGTGACAGGTTTTAGGTGTGAACAATTTTCCAAACGCTAGGGGTCACCCATTCCTCATACACCATTCCCCTTATCACTCCAAACCAAACCACCAATACAAACTCTTGGACCCCTTTCGGGGACCCCTTGTCGTGACGTTAAAATGAAGATACTATTTAAGTTTTACGAAAATCTCTTTTCTAAATTATATTGTATTAAGCCTATAATTAATCTTTTTTATGTTACCCTTCCAAACATTTTGGCCTTATAATTTCCCATCCATTATTCCAATCTCACATCCCATTGTCAATGTTTGTGTGATGGCCAGAAGAATACCGGGCACTGTATACATGTAGTATGAGCGATTTAAATATGTTTGATGACTGTATAATCCTATTCAAGCCTACTTTTATTGTAACATCTCCCAACAAATGTTCCTGTTATTGGCCTAGGCAGAGTACTACCCTTTTCCCTAGCCCAACTTTTTGACATTTCAGAGTACAGGAAATGCAGAATACAATTAGTAGTCTGACTGGCTAATACTGTAGTAGTGATGGTAGGTACATTTTCAAGCCCTATCTCAGCCTATCTGCCTTACCTTATTTTTGCATTTATTGTAATCCACAGCTGATAAAGATGTTCTGAAGTCTGAACAGAAGAAGCTTGAAGAGCAGCTAGTTAATCTTCATTCAGAGCAGCCAGATGAAACTGAAGAATCTACGCCAACAAGCATTTCGCAAAGACGTAGAAAGAGAAAGTTGAAGCCTGTATTGTCCACAGATGCTGATCAATCTCCAAAAAAGAGCAATGCATCAACTCAGCCATCTAGTAGTCAGCACGAAAGGCCCAAATCTGATTCTAGCACGGTTGTTGACAAACTCTTAAAAAAGGGCAAAAATCCTATATCAGAAGCAAAGTTAAGGCTAGAAGCGAAGGTGGCATCACAGAAAGCTCTTTTTTTCTGAACTGATTCCGGCACCATGCCCTTTCAGTAGACTTGATGGAGTTGCCAGGGCAATTGAAGTTGTTAACAACCCTTCAGTTGACATTGTTAATGAAGACATGTACATTCAAACTTTGGAAACTGCAAAGGACACAGAGTTAAGAAGCCTTAAAAGTAAAGTACAAAGGCTTACGGTTCTTGTGGAAGAGACTGAAGCCAAAGAAAAAACATGCCAGAAATGCCACGGATCTATGTTTGGAACCAAACTTGGTAAGTGGTGATTTTAATAGATCTTAAAAATGCACAGTGTCCTCCAACTTAAGGGTAGAGCCATTCCGCAGTCGATACCAGTTCCGCGAATTAACATTTTCTGATACATGAATGTGAACATAAGAGTAATATCAGGGAATTGCTGGAGAGGCAAGAAAATGAATAATGCAAACAGAATTCATTAGCTGTGATTGTCAAATTCAACGTACAGACGAATCAGAGGTCATTATAATTTTACCCATGACCAAAAATCATTTGAGCAATGCACTCCTAAAAATATATTGTTAAAATATACAATGTATATAAGTTAGCAGTTTGCAGTAGTGTATTACCTGGTCTGCTATACCAAGTTATTGCATGAAAAAAATAGTGATAATGTAATTATAGAATTAATGTAATCTGTAATCCATATGATGCTCTTTGTTTCTCCAGAATTATGATTATTTACTAATATGGCAGGTGATGTAATGAAGAATGTGATGTAATTTGTTTACCTCTACAATTGCCTTCATTTTGAATGTTTTCCATTGATTCTTCTACAGCCATTACTCCAGATAACATTAGGTTCTTGTCAGAGTTGGTGGCATATCGGGTAATTCTGGGTACAGTGACTCTTACAGTGATCTGTAAGATCAACCCGAACATTCCAAACCGGTTTTGAGTGGTACCTTGCATGTTTAATGTGGGTCAATGCTACGATAATGGGCATTTGGGCCATATTTGGGGGCGTCTGGCAGGCCCTTAGCAGCAGAAAATTTTTCTGGCATGGGCCATTCAGTACTTTGTGGCATTCATGCATTAAGTTGACATTGGTTTCAAGTGGTACCTCGTTCATTTGATCAGATGCATTTTTAGGGGCCCTTTTGGGGCGTCTGGCGGGCCCTTTGCAGCAGAAAATTTGTCTGGCATGGGCCATTCAGTACTATGTGGCATTCATGCATTAAGTTGACATTGGTTTCAAGTGGTACCTCGTTCATTTGATCAGATGCATTTTTGGGCCCCCTTTAACCGGCCCCAGGGGCCACATGCAGCAGAGGGACCACGGCAGACATCAACTTTTGGATATACTGGGTTTTTCCACAAATGTTCTAATACTCAGATATTGGTACCTCGTTCGTTTGATCAAAGTGCACTGGGCTACCGGGCTATATGGCAAATAACCTCAACCATCGTCTTGCATCAGAAGATGATGCATCCATTTCCATTCATTTGGAGTTGATGAAGAATGAGGAGAAGAAGAAGAAGCCGAACTATCAGAGGGTGGAAGCAGCAATGCAGGCTACCTTTGCCGACAGGAGGAAACTCAATATAACAGAGGCAGCGACAGTCACTAAAGTTAAAGAGGTGTATCCGTGGCTTTTCAAAGAAGACGAGGTTTGTTGCACTTAATAATCAATTAAGAGATAAAGACAGTTACCTTGCTCCTGCGAACATAGTTTTTTTAGGATTCTTATCTTATTTAACGAGACCTTTTCTTACAGAAGACGTTTATAATATTTCGGTTTTGTCTGAAAAGGATGACGGTATCCCCATCATCCTATTACCGTCCTTCTGTAGGTCTTGCCTTCGTCTTTTTTCTTTAGAAAGGAAAAGCGGTTGCATGGAAATCTAATCAGATTTTAAGATTTCTTCAGCTTTTATGCGACTGTACTTCTTTATGGTCAAAAAGGATTGGTCATTCCTTCATCACCTCCCTGTTGGAAGAGGGCCTAAAGAAGTATGGGGAGGGGATCATCATCTATGTTAAAGGATTGAAGTAGAAGACAAACATTGCTTCGGAGAAAGAGGAGAGTGCGAGAAAAGGTATGACCTTTGTAGCGGGTTCGCCTTCGGCTGTTGCGCCCTCTATTTTTCGGCCGAATCGTCGCTACAACGTTCTTCGGAAACAAGATTCGTTAAACAAACGTTAACTTTGTTTAATCGTCGCGACAACGTGGAACAATCGTAGAAGCAACGTTTTCTTTGTTTAGTTTATTTGTTCCTTATGTTTCACGACACTCGCCGCCTCGCTAGCACTGAGTTAACACCTACGAAGGTACGATCGCTCAGCTCAGCCGTAAATTTCGTTGTTTCGCTTTTCATTCGGATTACTCTTATCCATCGTTTTGTTATCTAAGGAGATTTATCTATACGGAACTTTTATTTGCCATTTATTCTCTTACTAGGATCCTCGGAACACAGCGCACACGCACAACTTCCTATCACCCTCAAGCAAACGGCGTTGTCGAACGTTTCCATCGTCAGTTAAAGGGGGCTTTGAAAGCTCAAATGGATCCGACACACTGGGTAGACTACCTCCCGCTCGTGCTTCTCGGGATCCGGTCAGCGGTTAAGGTCGATTTAGGACATTGCGTCGCCGAAATGGTGTTCGGCACCACTCTTCGGTTACCCGGTCATTTTTTTGACGTGACGTCACAAATAGAGACTCCTAATCCCTCCACTTATATTCACAACTTGAAGGAGTCGATGAAAAGTCTCCGTCCGCTTTTGTCAAAGGAATCACGGCATCACACTTCATCTTTGGACTCTAACCTGCGGAATTGCTCTCATGTTTTCGTCCGCCACGACGCTACGCGGAAACCTCTCCAGCCGCCTTACAATGGACCGTATAAAATTCTCTCACGTTCGGACAAATTTTTCACACTCGATATCAACGGTCGGCACGACACAGTCTCGGTGGATCGCCTTAAAGTAGCATACACAGATTTCGCCCTTCCTCCCGCTCGAGATGCCGCAGAAAGCACGCCTTTTTCTTCTCCAAGCGTGGTGGTCGTCCAGCCACCGCTCCATGCTGCTCCCCGCACGACACGGTCGGGGCGACACGTTCGTTGGCCTCAACAGTACCTTCCGCCGACGTAAGACTCCTTATTTTTATTTTTTTTTATCTTCTTCTCTCGATCACTAGCTCGTTTCATGTCGTTACGGACCAGTGATCTGGGAGGGGGCTAATGTAGCGGGTTCGCCTTCGGCTGTTGCGCCCTCTATTTTTCGGCCGAATCGTCGCTACAACGTTCTTCGGAAACAAGATTCGTTAAACAAACGTTAACTTTGTTTAATCGTCGCGACAACGTGGAACAATCGTAGAAGCAACGTTTTCTTTGTTTAGTTTATTTGTTCCTTATGTTTCACGACACTCGCCGCCTCGCTAGCACTGAGTTAACACCTACGAAGGTACGATCGCTCAGCTCAGCCGTAAATTTCGTTGTTTCGCTTTTCATTCGGATTACTCTTATCCATCGTTTTGTTATCTAAGGAGATTTATCTATACGGAACTTTTATTTGCCATTTATTCTTTTCTACGGAGATTTCGGGACTGTGGTAATTTTTATTCACGGATACTCCAGTTTTAATATTCGTTTCGACCTATGCCAGCTAATTAACTGAATTGGGTGAGTTCAAATTTATTCATTTTTACTTCCCCTAAACCTTCATCGATGACATCCCTCGGTCTGTGATATTGGCACAAATCATTAAATGGGTTTTTATTTTCTGTACGCCATTTTGTCATCTTTTCTTCTCCCTCCCCAATACCCTAAGTTTTCAATGAAATGTTTGGGTTGTGGTTGGGTTCATTAGATAATTTTAAGCCTATTTAATGCTTTTTTATTTTGGGATGAAAAAACAGCAGTCCAACAGTTCATGGTTCTTTAAAGTTGACAGCAGCCATATTTGCTACTGAAAAATTTAAAGCATTTATGCCTCAAATTATGTTATCCACGTAACTTAAAGATGGTGACAATACAGTCAGTTAAATTATTAGTTCAAAACCACTGTAGAATCGTTTCATATGATTTTGCTCATTGCCTTATGTTGGCTAATGTACATACCTCAAGAACATCCAGTGTTTATTTTTTATTGAAGTTTTGCAGATTTGTGCTTTGCTTATTTTGACCCCGGCTAATAATTATGATGCATTGTGCTGTAGGGAGTACAAGACCACCCTGGATCAATATCATGTATTGGGCCTTTTGTTCCAGTATATTTCTTATTCTTCTTTTTTAGTAAATCTCCTTCCATTTTTATCTTTAGATAAATACTTGAAGCAACATGGAAAGAATGAAAAAAAATCAAATGCGTTACCTTTCTAATTCTATTACAGAGTCTCTTCAACATGCAGCCATTGTGCTTTTTACGTGACCCGCCATGCGGGATGCCAAACCGAACCATCCCATTCTTCAAACGAAACTCAGGTCAAGCGAGCCAAAAAACTACATAGGCCCACCCACCTGCAGAGACAAAACGACCAACCACCCACTCAAACAATCAAAAAACTACAAAAGGACGACCAGCACGCAGCGAAACGAAACCCCCTCCCCAGCACACCACCGTCCAAAAAAGGCAGCCCCAGATAAACGGCGAAAATCAGACTTCACCGCCTCCAGGACTGCCTGCCAACGGGCAAATTTCCCCCTAAAAACAACATCACATCTATTCCTCCACACCAATTTTTTCACAACAGAACAAACACAAATAATACGCTTCAACACAGCAACAGAACAAACTGGAGGATCTACCCCATATAAAACAAATTGTAGGTGTCCCAGTTATGTTCAATGAAAAAGTGGAACATATCATCGTGTGTGAAGATGAGATGCTAAGTCTTGTAAAAAGAGTCATTATCACACTTTCAATGCAAGCCCAACTCCGTAGGTAACTATGTGTAGAGAAATAACCTTCCGACCTGTGCCTACCACTTAAAGCTGTGATCTTTTTACGTGACCCGTCAAACGGTAACCAAAACGTGACGGCCAAGCTGCACTAAACAAAACGTAAGCTTTTGTTTTCTTGCTTTTCTTAAGCCACTGAATATGTGTGTGTGACACACCCACATTATGATCAGTACAACTTGATAACAGATTGATGTCATACTTTGTGCATATGAAATAAGCATTATGAACAGTTTAGCCATATGGTTGGACCTGGTCTAAGTTATTAATGATGTTATGTCAAACGTCAATATCCAATACTTGAAATAACTCATATCTGATTTTTATTTTTTTCGAACTTGCTATGAAGTTATTGGTAATGTTAATCTGTACTTTACGCTCGATGAATTTGAGGTCAAAGGTCACGTTTGATGTTCGATACTGACAAATGCACCTTTCTGCAGATTTCCTTCCAAATCTGTGAAGTATGTGTTAACTTTGCAACAATTTTAAAAGCCTTTAACATAATGGTTGCAAGTAAGAGCTGGTTAAAGCAAGTATGTCAAATTGTCAGTGTTTGATGAAGTATAGAAGGAACAAAATTCATGGCAAGAAAAGTAAATGAAAACCTGCACGTAATTTTAGCTTTTTCACTTTTTAATTATTGATGATAGTGATGTTCATTTTTCTGTGTCTAAAAACAAAGAATAAGAAGTGAGTAAATGAAATCTAAAAAACGAAATCTGAGATTTTTTCATAACTGTGTCATTCAAGTTTGAAATCATTCTGGATCATTGTACTATACTTTTATTTGCCAGTTTGAGGGAATGTTGGCATTTTTGGCCCCTGTATGCTGGATTCGGGTTTTCTTTAGGTTGTGCATCTCCCTTTGTTTATGTCTGTGGGCCAACCTTAGTCCCTTTCCTGTGCATTGGGTTTACGCATGAAATTTGTTTTTATTTTGTTTCGGGGAACGACACCTTCCAGTGTTCATCATGAAAAGTGGTGTTGAATGTGATATCCAATACGAGGTTGTGGTAGACACCATTCAAATTTCAACTGTTGACACATTTTAGCGGCCTTTGCCCACTATTTGGCTGCATTTTACCTACCCTGCCTGTTTGAGGAAGACTTGACATTTTTTTTCAGCGAGTCATTCTTAACATCCAGGATACCTTGCCCGATTGATAAAACCATACTGAAAATTCTCGATAAAGTTAACAAGGCGGGTAGCGTTAATAATATTGGACAAATTGAATACTGAACTAGTAAAGTTGAACAGTGCATCTCCCTTTATTCCTTTCAGCAATTTGTTTCTTTTCTGGGGGGAAAATGTTTTCAACTAAAATATCAGGTTTTATGATAAGACTTTTGTAGCTTGAAACAGAATATCTTTTGAACTAAAGTATCAGGCTTTATGCTAAGACTTTTCTAGCTTGAAACCAAAAATGTACCGATAAGCTTAAAGGTTAAATAATCTATATTTTAAATTTACTTTTATAGTATCTGCTGGTTGTAATAATGTGTTTTGTGGTATGGATATGAGCATGAAAACATACCTTTCAACTTTTTGTTCTCAGGAAAAACTTTTATGTTTCCATAGTTGTCTAGTACTGTCATGAGTGTATTATATACTTAAGTATTACTTCCTGGGGAAAAACTGTTGTATTCATTTCCTTAAAAATGTTCCTTTTTCCGTCCAAAATTTTTTCAAAGTATTCTCAATACCAGCTCTCGTTTTCATTAATAACCTTTTCTACTTTCAGCAAAGAGGTATTCTTCACTTTTCACTTGTAAATATGTTCATCGTGGCTATTACTTTAACTGGAAAAGATGGTATATTTATTACACGTTTTGATGCACCTTGCCAGTTTTGTTGTATAGCATTTAAGTTAAGATATTCCTTCTCTTTGCCAGTCTCTGCCGTCCCATTTTTTTTACATACTTCATCAGTTCTTACATGCCTTGTTTGTTTTTACATGGTGTAGAACTTCACATGCCTTGCCAAAATGGAAATGCCTTGCCCTCTTTCAACTGATATGAATAGACCTGTGAGGAACATATGTGTGATTATATTTTTCTATGATTTAAATTGTACCTCTTATTTAGACTTACAAAAACATTCTGCAACTCTGATGCGGTTTTTAAGATTGTGCAATTAGGTTTATTTTTTATTGATTTTTTCCCCTCAGTGGTTTAATTAGAACTTGATATAAAATGACGGGTGTTATGTTTGTTATATGTCATTTATTTACTATGACATGGGTCTCAATTTGCAATGAACGTGTGCTAGATATTTCTTTTCTTCACTTACTGTCTCCCTCAAAAAATATAGCAAGCTTAAACGTTGCACTAGGCCCAACTTGCCAAAACAAGAAACGTTCATGATTATGCAATTAACCATTGTCTATTAAGCAGTTTTATTTTAAATATGTTCTGTAAACTGTTCCACTAATTTGTACCTTGTTAGGAACTTTATAATACAGTTTTGTTGTTAAATCAGAAAATGTGCGTTTGTTTTTCATTTTCTTTAAGTTCTTAACTAAGCTTGGTACTTCATTCTTGCTGTAATTAAATAACCAGTCCGTCTTCTTCTTATGAGACAAGTAGACTAATTTTGTTGTTCTGCAGTTGCATGTGTACACATATTTCAATTTATCAGATTACTTGTTGGAATTTTGTCAAGTTTTAATTTTAATACTACCAACAAACAATTTTGTTATCAGGAATTTCCTGATTTAGGACCATTCAAATATCCTTTCATCATGACTACTTATCGTTAGTCAAGGCTCGCATGACTAATAATTAGTCGCTGGACTAAAAAGATAGGTCAATTCAGACACCACTGCAGGACTAAATATTGTTTGTCATGTGACTAATATAACTTAGTCAGGGAACTAAGTATGATTAATAAAACTTCGTCAATTCAGACAGCATCTGGACTAATTTTTTTTAGTCGGCTGGACTAAGTTATGTTTACAGTGCAGTTTTTGGAGTTGCTGATAATTCGTCAGCGGCCAAAGCGCGCTGGTGTACGACGAATAAAAACTTGTCAACTTCATAGTGGGAAGCACTATCCTCATAATTAATGGAGGTATAAAATCCCAAACTGACAAGTGCATTGTTATTACAAAGCAAATCAAAATAATTAAAACTTCATCAATTTCGGTAGATGAAAAATTAGAAGCCCAGGCAGAGCGACTTGCTAATCCACCAGCAGCTGAAAATGTGAATCCGGAAAATAAACATCTCCCAGCAAAGAAAATTGTCAGTGTAGAGGGACAAATAATTTCAGTAGGTTATATTTTAGAATATCCCCATTTCAAAACATATTTTTTCAAATAACACTTATGAGCAACAATAAATAAAAATCCTTTTGTAATTTCTGACTTTTGAATTTTCATATCTAGACTGTGTTGAATTATATCAATAATTTGGTTGTCTACCATTACAACATTGTAATCTTGAGAATAACACACAATTTGTTATGCAATTTGTTATACAAAACCCTAAAAGAATCTGTGATGTTAAGACTTAAGACTAAAAGAATCTATCATCATAAAAAAAATAAACGTTAGGCAATTTGAAAAAGAGGACATCTCATCCACGTTAAATTAATTTCCCTTCAATTCTTTACTTTGACTTCAAATTGCCAAATGCTAATATTAATTGATCATTGGTAAAACACATGTAGAAAAATGTTATAAACTTCATGGGAATGGGCAGCAATCACAGAGTGACCAGAAGACATACCTCCTCCCCAATATCAGAAAATGTCCCCATTGACTTGGTCATGCCCCCCACCCAATATTGAGGACAAATCGGTGCTCAAGATTATGTTCATTGTTTTTAATTGTTCACATTGTTAGCGGTGAAAGGTGACAATAATGAAGGCGTAACGTAAAACCTGGTATAACATATATACGTAGTGTAGTACGGTATATAGGTATGGTGAGGTGGTGGTGGTGATGTGGTGGTTCAATCTATACAAAAAATAGACAAAGTTGTATCTTAAGATTCTACATCAAACATGGTTCATAATTACTTAAACAACAATGGAAATAATACACATGGGAAAGAATATGTCTTAACCAAGATACTACAGGTTCGAAGTGACTAGACAGTTAAAATTCCAGAATATTTCACGATAAATCTGACGCTTAATAAACGGAATTATGTTATTTAGTAATTTAAAGACACATATTAAAAGCAATGATGACGGAGATACATGACTGTGTAAAATGTAACATAATCTCGGCGAATATGGCTTATCGAACACTACATTCAAATATAGGTTTCCCTTAAATATTAATGCAACTGATCTTACATTTAATACATGCAATATATCATGATAAAAGGTAAAACTTTCGACATTGGGCTTCGAAATCGACGATTGAAATGACGTGTGACGGAAGCCGTAGCACAGGGGCAAATTATAACTGAACATGGAAGATGCATTTTTATATATTTAATATTTAAAGTATATACTACTATTCCGAGTTTACACACATGTTGTGTTGTTTTTTCTTCAAAATAATATTACTAGTACTTCTTCCTTCTTTATTGAGTACACTTTAGGTTTTCTTTCAATTTAATCATTGTTACAACCTCACACTTGTTGTTAGGGAACATATA
>JAIPMN010030954.1:3417-14651 GCA_020650975.1 Apostichopus californicus
CTTTACGTAGACTTTTTTCTCCCTTTTTGGACACTTCACGTTCTTTCTGTTTTCTTATCATTATGTAAACTTTAACGAAAGCCTCGCAGCGCATCTTCAAAAAGTTCTTGACCACCTCTTGAAAAAGTTTCTCCCTTCTTTCCAATGTAAGTGGTTCTGAAATTTGCTCCCACTTTTGTGTGACCTCTCCACTTTCACAAATGTTGTTCAGTAGTGCTATCTGTATGTTGAGATGCTGAAAAAGGGCAATATTATCCTGTTGTAAACTTGCTCTTACAATCAGCTCCATTGCTTTGAAAAACAAGTAAACATTATCTTTCACAACAAAGAGTCCGCCTCTGTTCTGTTTCTCCAGCCAGACTTTTGTATATTCCACAAATGTTGGTGCATCTTCCACACTATTTTCTCCCCAAGACTTGAGTACTTTTACAAATGCAGCTGCTGTCTGATTGTTTTTTATACACTTGTAACGTTTAAGTAACTTGGCTGGAATATATCCAGAACAGTAGCGGAGAGCTTGCTCTTCGTTTTTGTCCATTGTTACATCCTTTGACAGCTGCACCTGTAATGGCATATCTTTGTCCATCATTTCATGCATCAGTTGCTTGAAGATTTGCTCCAGCAAATACTGGAAAAGGAACACCTCCTCTTCTTGTTCACGCTCGATGTTCAAGTCATTAAGTAATGCCTTCCACAAAGTGGGCAATTTCTTCTTTATACGTAGCGACTGAAACTCTTGCCACATTTGTCCTTTGCATTCCTCAGTCCATGCATGTCCTCTTACAACTGATGCCACCTTTTTCCACAGTTTTGCTGTTACTTTTGTTAAGAAAGCAGTAGCTTCAGAACTTCCAATAGAGTCCTGTACAAAGGATGCAAGGTGCTTCACTTTAGCCACCAGGGGAGTCTGCATTTTAAACAAGGGTGAAGTGAAAACCAAGTCCACTGCTGTTTACCATAATGTTTAGCTCTTAATGCTGCATCATCTTTTCCATACCTCCTTTTTGGGTACTTCATCCCACCTGCAATAGAAGAAACTTGGAACATGTGAAATTTGTCGAGGGATCAGTAAAGTTAGCATACAGGACTACTTCAATTTGTTGCACTGCGGCACCTTTACTTTAGAATTTAGTGACTATGTAAACACAATCTTGCCTGAGTTAGGACATATATTCTGTCTGAATGGCGGGTGGGAGGGGGGGGGGAGCCACCTGCCTTGTACGCCCATGCCAAACAGAACAAGAGATGAGCATTTTACAACTAAAATCCTCTGTACTGAAGTTGAACCCTACTAATAAACCCATGTGTGTATGTAAGCATTGCTTTATACCAGATAGCTGCTACTCTAACAGCTGCATGTTTCTACTGAGTTAACTTATAGGATTAGGCCTAGCAGTAGCACATAGCGTACCACTCAGCAGGTTGCATTGTTGAACCTAACTTTTTGAAAAACGAAATAGTGTAGGTGTAGATAAGGTTTGAAAGATCATACTTCGTCTGAGAATGGCTTCTGTGTTAGATACCGAACGAAAATTATAACTAACCTGCAACTTGTTGATTTGTTGTAACATCTGTTCGTGAGGAAAGTCGTATGCAACTCTCGCAAAACCAGTCCCCACGGTCATCAATGAATTTCACAGAGTTCTTGTGAAAGTATTTGATAGTACACGTTGGCTCACCGCAAACTATTATGTCTACTAGGGAAGGAAGTCTGCAAATACACACACTACAACTTCCCTAATTTTTTTCTGACCCTATGACGTCCTCAATCGCCATCAAAAAATCTTCAAAATCGCTTAAGTCATCTTCAAAATGATGAAATCCTGCACCGCTTTGACCGTCTTTGACAATTACGTAACAAACAACCGAAAATTCACGAAGGCATTCCGAAGAGTTCCGATGCCCATATATGGTCATGATAGGTCCTGCTGATAGGTTGACAGATTTTACGACCGACACACGCTGTGTTTGCGTGACCTTCTTCCAGCAAACCTCACTTCAAAGGCGGCACCTTCGAGCTCTCTCCAGTTAGAGTAGCAGCTCCCTGGTTTGAGGATCCACTTGAAAAATACCCAATCCAAGCTTCATATGTTCGTACTCATTAAGGAAATATAATATTAATGTCTTAAGTTGACATTTACACTCCCATTTGAAAGGTTGGTAACTAATAGAATTCTTGTGATTTGATTTTTGAAAGTCATATAAGCTTCAGCCCCTCTTTACTTTTAGGCAACATTAATGACTGAAAACTGTTTAAAGGTGTTTTCCTATCACATATAAAACCATGTACTGCTTCACCAATTGAGTCTAATACCCAACTCGGCACAGTAAAATTACTCCTAATATACACTAACCTAGATATCATTGAACAATTAGCAAGTAATAATTTGCCTTTAAGTGATAACTTTTCATCATTAATTCTCATCTTTTTAAATATGCATTTTTCTATTTTATTTTCCCATTTTTGCACTTCAATTACCACCATTCACAATTCCAATAGAAACATCTATGTAACAGTGGTAACCCTTATCGATGGACTTGGCGAAAGGCGACGAGCGCCATCTATTTTACTTTACTACTTTTTGATGACAATTTTCACTACTACTACTACTACGTTTGGTGCATGTCTTCTTTTAATTTTTATGGAGCCATTCTTTTCATTAGCAAGATCGTGTTATAATAAGGGTAAGCTTTTATTAATGATTGTGTGATAGGATTTAATTGCAGAGTGATGAAGAGTGTAGTTGATTTCGAAATTGCTGTCAATTAAGTAACTTAATTAACTTGCCTGTCACGGTAGCTCGCCATTCACTACTGTGCTATCCTTACGCACGTGTGTGGTGGGGCCTTGGCCTTAGCGTTGAAAGATATCTAAGTCACAATGTGCGCCACATCAGCCGTGATGTGTTTGCTAAGTAGTATAATATTATGCCTATAATTATCCATTTTGTCGTTATCATAATCAGTGATGGATGATCAAACTTATAACTAATAACCATGTTTCCTGGAGATGGGTGAAGTGTAAATTGGTATTAAAATGTATTATCAGATCTGATAGTTCTATCATCTCCTTGGCAACACAATTGTTCACATGAAGTTGGTCACATGACATGTCACCTGATTTGTGATTCTTTTTATTTCCTAAAGTGATTTGTTTGAATTCTCATTAAGTGCTTTGTTATGACCAACGTCTGTGAATAATGAGACAATATTCAATTAAGTAAGAACAATATTCAATGTTTATGACTCTTCGTCACTCATGTATTGGTTCTCGTTGCACATTTAATTAACATTAATTATCCATGATAATTCATTACCTTAATCTTTTATTTATGATCCATTTGTTTTGTCTTTGCAGGGTTATTTGTTATTGTTGTTTGTTTACCTTTAATTAAACACCGTAGCAGCATGAACCTTTCTTTTGGTCGTTAGATATTTGGCGTAGTCGGCAGGGTTGCTATGAAAACTCCTGAATTTTAGAGACCATGTCCGAAGTGGAAGAGATGCGGCTTGAGCTGAAGTCCTTGCGGGTTGCACTGGAAAGGGAGAAGCTGGTTTCAATGAGAGCTAAAGCTGACATCAAGGCACTCCAGAAGTTATCTGTTGGACCTGAAGCTGTGTCAGATAAGGAAGGTGATGAAGATGTCCACAGTACCAATGAGGAGCGTGATAATGAGCTGTCTGTGGTAAACCTCTCACAGGGTCAACTAATTGATCGATTTTGTGACCGACCTACAAAACCAGGAGATCCGTCTGTACAGGAATGGATCAGAGACGTAAGGAGTCAACTGCAGGTTCGACGACTAGGACCGAAGGACCAAAGCCAGTCTTATTCTCAACCATCTAGGTTGACGTTCTTCGATGCACGAGATCAAGTGATGGAGTGGATTGGGGTACCAAAGAGCCTGACACAGGGAACATTCACTGTACATAAACTTGAAGCAGACAGTGAGTACCATCACCTAATTCAAGAACAGGGCGACCAGATAAAGGCACAACAAAAACAGATTGATGACCTAATTGAAGCTCTGAAGACTAATGCTGAGAAGTCGTCAAGGCCCAAATACCCTCAGGGAGGAAAACCGTCTGGTACTAGACGATTCTAGCAGTGTTACTCTAAGTTTCCATTTCAAGCGAGATTGTCCTGACAATCCTATCAATAGGCAAGCACAGAGTTAGGCAAGCACAGAAACAGTCTCTACAACCACCAAGGAACCTTTAAACTAGGGAAGCCTGTCGTTGGCAACCAGAAATCGACAGGTGTAGTTCTGAATAACCCTGGTCATGACACTCTTGTAACCAAATCTGCAGGAGAATGCCCGAAGATTACAGTTCAGCCTGGATCACAGTATAAGGTGCCTTCTTCATACAGGTGCCGAGGTTTCTACGATCACCGAGTGGTTTTTCCTAGAGCACATTACCCAGAGTGGTGAGCTGTTAGATGTAAGTGCTATTCTGAAGATATCTGGTGCTACTGGTGTAAATGTCCCATACATTGGATATGTGGAGTTAGCCATTACTGTGTTGGGTTATGTGTTTCCAGACATAGGTTTCTTGGTAGTCAAAGACTCTTGTGACCCCCAGTTTGTAGAAAAGAAGAGGATGGTGCCTGGTGTTCTGGGATGTAATATTTTCAGAGCAATGCAGAGGTTGCTGGAGAACAAATGGGGAAGTGATTTCCGAAATTAACTGTTTCTAGAATCTGGCACAATAGAAGACCACAGGTTGGCTCATGTTATTGCTGCCTTTCAGGATAAGGAGGAAGATTTGAAAACCGAGGTGTGGATCATGGTATTGCTCGTGTATGTGCTGAAAAATTGGTACTAGTGGCTGCAAACACCATTACGTCAATAAAGGTATCAGTCCAACCCTCGACTGATTCACGACAATATGTTGCCATGATTGCACAGTTGAATGCTGAGGACAGGACACACCTAGCCACTGGCTTACATATTGCACCGACACTTGTTTCCGTTGGTCGAAGTGGTGTGGCTCTATTGCAGGTAGCTAATTTTTTGAATCATGACATTTATCTTCAACCAAGGGCTCATGTTGGGATTGCTGAAGGTGCATCATCAGAGTCAATGGTCCAGGTGAAACAAGTTCATGTCAATGAAATACAAGTGCAGACAATTGATGCGAATGAACATCTCACTGTATCAGCACAACCCGAACAAGTATCAACAAGGGCTATTCCACTGGAATCCAAGATGACTATTAGTGAGAAGTTAAATGTATCTCAAAGGAAGGAGCTAAGAGCTCTGCTCCACAGGTATGATGATGTTTTCAGCCAGCACGAGGACGGCCTTGGCTTCTGCGATAAGGTGGAACACCGCATCGTCCTACTGGACGATAAACCAGTTAAGGTACCACATAGGAGAATTCCACCTCACCGATGGAAGGAAGTTCGTGACCACCTTCAACAACTTTTGTCTCGACAGATTATGAGAGAATCATCTAGCCCATATGCGTCACCAGTGGTGCTAGTTTGAAAGAAGGATAACAGCCTGAGAATGTGCGTATACTACAGAGCCCTCAACGCAAACACACATCGTGATGCTTACCCCATTCCCCGAATTGAGGAAGCCTTAGATGCACTTAAAGGAGCTAACTACGTCTGTAGTCTTGATTTAGCTCACGGTTACCATCAGGTCCCGGTTTATGAGAGTGATATAGAAAAAACCGCTTTCCGGGTTGGTACAGGAGGTCTCTACGAGTTCAGACGAATGCCGTTTGGACTAACAAACGCCCCAGCGACATTCATGGATAAAGCTTTTGGTGATGAGAACTTCGAAACAGTCCTAATCTATTTGGACGATATTTTAGTATTTGGAAACTTTCCAGGAAACACAACAACGTTTAGAGATGGTTCTGAGTAGGCTACGATCATACAATTTGAAAGTCAAGCCAGAGAAGTGTTACTTGTATGAGGAACGATTGAGATATATTGGCCGTATTGTTAGCAAGGATGGTATTCTCCCTGATCCCGAGAAACGAGAGCTATTCAGAATTGGAAAATAGCTCAAACTGAAAGAGAGTTGCGGAGCTTTATGGGGCTGGCAATTTATTAGCGACGTTTTGTTGCAAACTTTGCCAAGATAGCAGCACCACTCCATGCTCTGACAGGTGGCCAGAGATGTAAAGCAACACGTCCTCACAACCCAGCCAGATCCGTTGCAGACAGATGGGAGGCAAAACATGGGGAAACTTTCCTTGAGCTGAAATCAAAGCTCACCACAACACCGGTATTGGGCTACCCTGACTTCCAGCGCCCATACATTCTTGTATGAAGCTTGAACTGATGGCGCTCCACTGGGCCATCACAGTGAAGTTCAGAGATTTACTGATGGGAGCAGAATTTGTCGTATACACTGACAATAACCGATTGAGGTATTTAAAGACATCTGCCAAGTTGGGGGCAGTGGAAACACGTTGGGCAGCTGAGTTGTCCCAGTTCCATTTTGACATTGCATACCGATCAGGAAAGTCCAATGTGAATGCTCACGCATTGAGCAGAAATGAATCCCATGGTGAAGTACCCGTCTCTGCTCGATTTGGAGAAATTGTTGCTATTGTTGGTGACCTTCACACAATGTCCACTTCAGGCATAACTCTTCCAAATGAGGTGAAAGGAAGGATTCAGGAACGTACCCAGGAGGTGTGGCAGCAAGAATTACATAGTCTGCCATAGAGAGTTCAACCATCGTCCACCTTTCCTCTACCCTCCATGTCCACTGAAAGGATAGCTCGACTGCAGTATACTGATCCAGTTGTAAGTATTTTACAACATTACTGGGATCTGAAACAGAAACCATCTATCTGTAAACTAATGTAGGAATCCAGAGAAGCACGAAAGTTGCTTCGAGAATGGGAGCGTATATCAGAGAAATATGGTATACTGTACCGTACAATCACTTTAAAGGGACAGAGGGTACAGCAGGTTTGCCAATCATTGCAACTAAAAGATACCGTCCTCAACTGTGTTCACGACCAGACTGGCTACCAGGGATCAGATAAAACGTTTAAATTGACAAGGTTAAGATGTCATTGGATTGGCATGGCTAATGACATTGTGGATTACTGCAGGAATTGTCCGAGGTGTACACTTGCCAAAAGTGGACCAAAGATCAAGACATCCATGGGTTCAGTGGTGGCCAAAAGGCCACTGCAAATTTTAGAAATTTACTTTACAATGCTACAGCCCAGTTGTGGAGGCGTAGAAAATGTGCTTGTTCTTACAGATGTGTTTAAGAGATCAGAAATCATGAACAGTAGCTCAGGTTCTATTCAGAGAGTGGTTCATAAAGTTTGGTATCCCAGAGAGAATCCACAGCGACCAAGGTCGGAACTTCTCGAGCAGATTAGTCCAGGAGTTGTGTAATTTGTACAACATCAAGAAAACACACACCACACCTACCACCCGGAGGGTAATACACAATGCGAATGTTTTAACAGGACGATACATGACCGCTTGAGGACATTGTCTATGGATAAGAAGAGAAAATGCCATAAGTATCTCCCTGATTTGGTGTATGCATATAATATTACACCACATACCACCACTGGATACTCCCCTCATTATTTATTTTTTGGAAGAGAACCCAAATTACCCATTGATCATTTGTTGGGTATTGAAAGTGACGAGACGTGGATGGCAGATCACCACCAGAGGCTAAGGACAGCTATCGATATTGCTGCATCCAACATTGAGAAGGAGGCACAACGACGTCAGGAAAAACATGGCCAGCCAGCTCCCAATACCAGTTTACCAATTGGCGCCAAAGTATATACGAGGAACAGGAAAGTAAAGGGTTGAAATAAGATTCAAGATTTCTGGGACGATAGCCCACATAAAGTTATTTACCGTCATTATCCTGATGGTAACGTGTATGTAATTCAACCCCTGAACGGAAACGGCACAACAAAGACATTGCACCGATGAGACATACTTGATTCAAAGGAATTGGTTCAAACTTTGGAACCTGCAGGGCCAAGTGAGGAAGTACCTGCTGTTGGAGCCCTAAGCCAGAACTCAGATGACGAAGTAATCGACTCAGCTTGGTGGGTAGAGAATGTCAAACATATGAAACATATGTCTTGTAGAACTATGAGCACCTTGGTTCATTCATTTATTCATAGCCACTTGGATTATTGCAATTGTTTGTTCCATGGTATTCCAGGGTATCTGATTCAGAGACTGTAACGTCTGCAGAACAGCGCAGCCAGGCTTGTTGTAGACTGCTATGACTTCAACACACCATCGTTGAGTATCCTCCACTCTTTGCACTGGTTGCCTGTTGAATTCAGAATTAATTTCAAAGTACTGCTCCTGGTGTATAAGTGCATTCATGGAATGGCACCCGCCTATTTGTCACACGATCTGTCCTTCCAGGTCAATATTCGTTATACCTTGCGTTCTAGTAATACACTCACTTTCACTGTTCCCAGAAGTAAATTGAAAACCTATGGCGACCGTGCCTTTCCATCAGCCGGGCCCAAGCTCTGGAATGATCTGCCCATATCAGTGCGGAGTTCTCCCACTCTCAGTCAGTTCAAGTCTTGTTTGAAGACTCATTTTTTCAAGTTGGCGTTCTATTAGGGTTGTACAGCGCTATTGAATACTCCGTAGATTTTAGCGCTTTATAAGTTCAATTTATTATTATTATTTATTATGTTAACCCTGACGCCCAACAGCCTTGCAGCCTTATAGATAACAATAGGTCAATTGAAATTGCTACAGCGCAATAAACAACATGAACCTGTGTTTTGGTCGTTACACCTAGAACATCAATAAAATCCTTACAGGAAACTTAAATTCATTAGGTTCATATCTTATCACGTTCACTATACCGGTTCTCGAAGATTGGCGCAGTCTGCTAATACAAAGACAGCTATTCGACTTTGATCTTCTGTTCGAATGTGAGCTCTGAAAATAACAGTTCGTCCTGCGTAACTATCGCTGCATTGCATCCCAGTGACCATGAGACCTCGTGAACAAGATTTTGTGTCATTGTCCCCAGTAATAAAACCGTATAAACGAATTTTAAAGAGAATGAACAACCTCCGACGAAAGCATAAGAGAAAGCGTTTCTTTTCTTTTCTATTATTTGTTAATTTATGTATTCCTTCTTCTTTTATTTCTTTGGCTTCCACATCGTGTAATAAATAATATGAATTAATTTCCTGTTCGAATTTCCGTCTTCAAATCGCAAAAGAACATTTACCGTTTAGTCACTGAAGTTTAGAGACTTTCGAAAACACGTTACTTACTGCCCAATATGCGCTTAAATGAGATTACACATGATCCGAGCGAGCAATTTCTCAAAAGTCGACTATCGGTGTACGAAACTTCTAATGGGGTGGTTTTGTTAATTTGCTTTTCAGTCTGTATTTTTCAAATGGTTGAACATAAGCACCGGTTGCGATTTACGCAGACTCATATAAATATTGACTTTGGTGTAATGTGAAGCGTTCGTAATGCAGATGCGTCATACAAAATAAGTATTATTCAGTGTAGTATATCCATCAATACTTTGCAGTGCATTCGCGACATAGAAGTCTTTTTCAGCTTCTCTTTTGACATACAGGCAGAAATTGTTAAAGGTAACGTCAATACAGATATAAATCTATGTATCAGGAATTCTTAGTTAGTATCGTATAAATGATACGAAATAGCAGCAACACCCAACCCATTTATATGTATCATATGCGTACTTAATTACTTGTAATTGATACATGATACGGTTGTTAAATAAAGTACAGTATTTAGTATAAATAATATATATATATATATATATATATATATATATATATATTAATAAATGTAAACCTATGTCTTGCTTTCAATTTATATCCCCAGTTGGTATATAACTTTACTTGACGTACAGGCATCCGTAGTTGTTTGACAACTGCAGTAACTGCAGTAATCCTACTATACGCCAGGGCGAACTGCTACATTATACCCGTAGGCTTCATTGCGTTGGTGCATTGAACCCAACCGTTAACAGTTTCGGCTAAGAACATGTGTAGTATCTGTTCCCTCTCGATGTAAGGGAATTGTGGTTGAGAACGGATCAGTCGTTCGTAAGTTTGGTTTTCGTGCCTAGGTTCTTTCCTTGGTGATTTTTTCTTAAAAAGTTCCGGTAACACGAAAACGTCTCACCGGCAACTTGAGGTAAGGTCCATGAGATTAGTCATTGAAGTTGGTGATATTGTTAAAACCATAACTGAGCCTGTTCGGACAACGTTGATGCATACAGCTTGACGTAATTTGTTCATTCCCATATTCCAGTACTATAGACTAGCTTCTAGCCTAAAACATTCTAGGCCTACGTTCGGCTATGACCTAACACTGTTTTAGCATTGGGTCTAGGGTAAACTGGTCTGTAGTTAGAGGTACAAATTAATAGCAACTGCCCAAGAAATTAGATTTCACAAGTAGGTCAGCTTAACTTGTTAGCCTACTGTACATGTATGATATATGGTCTTAGATCTTCCTGGACAATAATGTTTCATCTGCCCTATACCAAGACCAGATACTGCACAGTAGCTATGCCTAGAATTAGAGACTGCGAAGTCACCATGCAAATGTAACATACAAGTAGCCTGTATTGAATTATACATGCTATAATTGCTAGAACTTTTCCACAAAATAAAATTGTTCTGAGACATTCTAAACATCACTGTACTGTAAGATATATGAATATCCCAGTGAGGGTAACAATAAAAACAGTTAAAGGATATAATATTTGAAAATGTAGCATAAAATTTTGCCAATTACAGAATACCTTTAATCTAAGTCTCTGAAATGATGCATTGTGTCGTATTTATAGTTGCCAAAATTTTTACAAAATAGCAATGCCCTGCTTCCAAAAGAGTTATTGAGTCAGTACAGTTAAAAGTTTAACGTCCTCCAAACTTCTCTCTTAACACAAACATTTCATAAGCCTTCCATCCCCTCCCCTGCATATAAGCCATTGTGTTGAGGCTATTTAGATCCATAAGTAATACCAACCCAGATAGCACAATTATGTTGGGCCAACATTGGTATTTTAGGTTGGAACTTCATTGGTAAAATATATTTTTAAGATTGGGTGCTCGTAGTTTTACGGTTGGCCCAAAACGCTGTCCTAACAATGGGTCAACATTACAACAGCGTTAACCCAACACATTGTTATCACAATGGGCCAATGTTAGACCAACGTTAAGCCAAAACGTTGTTGTTACAATGGGCC